>RJWH01005197.1:0-83224 GCA_004363575.1 Solenodon paradoxus | reverse complement strand
CTCCTCCCCCTCCCTCCCTTTCTGTCTCCCCCCCATCCCCTCTTTTCCTTACACGCATGCTTTGAAAAACACATTTTTATTTTTAGTTAACGTTTGCAACATAAATTATATTCAGGGATGTAACATAAATATCGAAATTCTGTTTTATGGGTGAGGAAGACTAAAATGTTCATGTTAAATGACTCAGCCCAGGGGAATTGGTACTGGAGCTAAGTGTAGAAACTGCTTGCAGTAAGTAGCTAATAATTAATTAGCTGAAGGAACTGGACATATGGCACAGGTTAAAATTATTCCGAAGGCCTTGATTCTGAGGTCAGACTCACAGTAACAGGATTAATGTGTTACTTTGTATCTATTTTAGTTAAAACCTCTACAGAGACATAAGACATCCTAAGGGAGGATCATGTGCTACAAACTTTAAATAGTTTTGAAACTATTTTTAATACAATGTTTGTGTTGGGGATACAAGATAAGGTTCTTGAGACACTTGAAGTGTACATAAAGGCTTTTTTGGAAATAAGGGAAACTACTCATGGAAACGGTTTTTTTTTTGTTTGTTTTTTTTTTCCCCTGCCAGTGAAGTAAATCAACAAATTACTATTTAAAGCATGTGAATAATCCCCTTTCCCCCAACTTCTTTAGAAGACTTGTTAAGGCTTTGGATTTTTTTCCCCACTAATTTTCACTGCAAAAAAAGGAAAAAGATCACATTGGCAAGGCTATGAAATTTTCTTTGAAGTCACTGAATTGTTATGGTTTTGTCACTTCTTTCTTGTCCTCTGACTGCTGTTAGAAGATACCTTGAAGGAGCCAACCCTTGGGCTTCAGGAGGGTTTCCTTCCATGTTTGGTTCCTGACACATATATTAAAGACAGGAAGGGATTTCATAAAGATGGAGTACACACTGACCTGAACAGTCCCCCAAATTCACATGTGCTCATTTCACTCAGAGATCAGTCTCTCTGATGAATAAACGGTCCTGAGACCTACCCCTTTGTTTGGTTACCACTTTCATCCAGTTTATGATAAACTACCATTTGGTTTCCGTTACCGTCTAACCTTCCAAGATCTCCAGGCAATTCAGTTCTGTATCTTAATTCATTGCTGGGTTGTTACTTCTAAAAACTGGTATGTCACAATACATGCTAGTAACAATAAAAAGAAAAGGAGGGAAATACCAGTTCCTCCCACTGCCCCAAATTAAGTGTGGAACATTTTTTCTTTACAATATATTCACATATGCCTTGTCAAGAGGAGAGAACAGAAAGGGCTATTTTCAGGATATTTTGTTCTGAGACCAGACAAACTATCCACTTCAAGACCCAATTCCAAGTGACTGTGTCAGGGCACTTTTGTCATGGCATCTCTGGCACCATCCCAGGAAAATTATACACAACGTCCTTCTGTAAAATACAGAATTCAGTTGTTTTAATGTAAGATATGTTTTTCTGAGTTTATTTTTTTGAAAAACAAACACTTTAGGACTATATTTTACCTAAATTCTGAGGCCCAAATAAGAGTTAAAAATATTTGTCTTAGAATTATAGGATTGTAAATGACTTCAGAGAGTGTAAATCCAAGTTTTAATGATTCTGCCTCTGGAGATCCCTCAAAATCTGTCCTCCACTGCCCCTGCCTCTGTGCCTGCGGTATCTTCTGTGTGGGCTACTGATCCTATCCCCTGTCCTTAATCCTAGGCATTAACCCCTTCCCCTTTGCCTCTGCCCACTCCCCACAGTCTGCTGCCAGAGTAATCTTACTGAGGCCTAGGTCTAGCCAAATTATTCCTTGACTTGGAAATCTCTCCAATGATTTGTCATTCCCTGTTGGATAAAGTCTAAACTAAACAGCATGGGCTTTCCATTCTGTTCTGACATCTCTTACTAATTGTCTCTCTATCCTTTCCCTTCTAGCTCAGGTTCAGACAGGTCAGACATTTCACAGTTGCCCAAGAGTGTCATGTTCTTTGTCCTTTGCAAAACTGTAGTCTCTCCCTCTATGCCTGTCCCCCTTTCTCATCCCAGTTAATTCCTGTCTATCTCTAAAGTTGGCCTTTCCCATACTCGCAGGAAAGTTTGCTGTATAGACACTTTGCGCCTCCGTTCCATCTTGTATGGATGTCCATGGGCACACGTGCCACTCTCATTGGGGTCAAGGTTCTCTCTGCCAACTGGATGCAGAGGAAGGAGGTTAGATCTCACACATCTTTCGGTAGATTAGTGCTTGCAACAGAGAAAACACTAAAATCATTCACTGTTGAGTAAAAATACTGGTATATGCTGGTTTGAAAACTATATTAAATGTGATGGCTATTACAGATTTATAATTTAGCTGGGAAGACAGACAATAGACTAAAAGAAAATAAATAAAAATTATTGTCTAGGATAGATGCTTTGATAAAAGGTAGCAGAGCACAAGAAAGAGAATAAGCAGTGGATAGAAGAGCTCATTTAGATGGAGGTGGGCAGGGAAGAAACACCTGATAATGTGGCATTTAATTTGGAATCTAAATGATGGGTAGACGATAGCCAAGAAAAGATTAAGAAGCATGTATGAAGGTCTCAAAGTAGGAACCTTGGAAATATTCCAGAGGAATTAGAAATAGGTCAGTGCATCTAAAACAGAGAGCAGTGAGAATATAATGTGGGAAGGGCAGATGGATAGGCAAGGCCAGATCACAGAATTTGGATGTCATTGGAAGTTCACTAGGAAATCATGAAAAGGTTAATTGTTGAAAATGAGTTCTAGAACTAACCAACACATTGCCTTGAGTAAGCAGAGGCATTCTTCCTTAGAGATCCTTTATGAGAGAGCTACATTGAGTTATTGCTAAAATGGAGGGTGAGCTCATCATTCATTCTTGTAGATTCTAGTCTTAAACCTTTTCCCCTGGGGCAAAATGACCTTATTTGTCTCCAAGAGTGACAGTTCAACTGTCAGAAAAACTAATGCAATTACTCCCTTATGATAGTGAAAAATAGAATATGTCCTCAAAGAAGTGATATGCTAAGGATGGGTCACAGCTCTGTGGAACACAGGCAGTCAAGCAGCACAGTAGACACCTTACGTGGATTCTAGATCACTTAAAACTCAATTAGCCCTCCAGTTTCCCACCCTCCCATTGCCCCTTTGTTTACCTGGCCTCTCCCATCGTTCCTTATTTTAGGGCCTAGCATCTAAGGCAATCCTAGATATCAGCGCCACACCTTCCTCTCCCTGACAGCTCAGAAGTGATCCATCACCAATTCCTGATTATTTTACTTTGTAAAAGTCTCTCAAATCTGTCAACATTTCTCCCCTTCCATCACCATCACATAGTTCAAGCTATTATCATCTCTTGTCTAGACCTCTGCAATAGCCTGTTAATGGATATTACCTCTCAACTCTTCAACCCTGGAGTTTTTTCTTTATCTAGCAGTCAAAGAGAGAACTTTAAAATACAAATTGGCATATCCCCACCAGCACCAATGTTTAAGGAAAACTTATAAAATAAAACTCTGTCCTCTAACTTTGGATGCCCTAACTGGTTTAGATTCTACTTGTTCTTGCCTCTGTATGTTAAACATGGTACTAAATCTTGCTACATTTCCCCTTTGTGTACTGGTCAAGGTCCCAATAGGAAAGAGATGACACACTCAAATAGGAGAGTGCATGGAGGGTTTATTTACACAGGTAATATTTACAGAGATATGGGTCTAGGAGAAGCAGAAGGCAGACAGCATGGAAATTATTATTTTATTCCATATGCCTTCATGGCAGAAAGCAGGGTGGATGAGGAAGGAGGGTCTGCAGGAGCAAAGGGAAATTCTGATCATCTATTGCAATGAATTGCTTTTGTCCTCACAGGTTGATGCTCTCTTGGATCATTTAAATTAAACCTACTTACAGTTAATATCCTTACTTAGATTAAAAATTTAAAGACAGTGGAGATTATTTGAGACCATCCTTAGTTCTATCCTTAGTACCTTGCACACATTTTGGCACATAATAGATGCTTAGTAAATAGTTAAGTAAATTACGAAGGAATGACGGAGTGAATAAATAAGCAGATCTCTGAGATATTTTTTGGCTTAAGTCAGGGGTGACAAAGGATAACTTTGAAGAGGATCTGTTTTCCAGAAGAAGATATAGATTCCCCTGCTGATTAGTAGAAATCACAGACTGCCTGAGGGAGCAAAATTTCTCCAAGACAATGCAGCTTTTGCAGAGACATCTTGGGGGAAGACTGAGAAGAGTGCCTGGGGCACTGGGGATTCTAAAGTGGAACAATTCCCTCAGGTAATTGAAGGTGATAAATTAATGCTCTTAACTATATGTTTAGAAAGTATAGTACTGGCCTTTAATTTCTTGACCTTATAGGTCTTATGTTGCTTGGTAATTTTCTTGATTTACACCTCTTACCTACTCATTTTGGCAAACAATTCTATACTAGAGACCCTGACACGTATAGGATGCATGGTAGGGGCCAAGTGGTATGTGACCCCTTCTTGCCCACCATCCTGTAGGCTAAGCCAAGTTTTCTCTTACCAGCCTGCTTTGACTAGCCTATTAGCACATCCTGGTTTTACCATGACAAGTCCTGTGTCCTGGGAAATATCACTATCCCAGGAAAACCTGCAGATTATGCTATTACCTTGGCAAATGGTTATTTATATATTATTTCTCAAACTATCATTGAAAAAAATATGGTTTTTGCTGGATGTGTCTTTAGTTTGTTCAATAGAGATTCTGTTTTTCCTGTTTCTGTTATTGTCTTAAGTGTGTGCATGTGATTTTTAATCATTAGCATTTTTTAAATAATATTACCTAAAAAATAATATTGGCTTTTATCTCAATTCTCCTTGTCAGCCCTGGTCAGGAACTTGAGAAGAGGGTGGGCATCACATGAGTTGCAATCTGTAAGAGCTCCAGTTACGGTCTTGGCATAGAAGCAGAGTCTAGAACCTCTGGGAGCCAAATACCATCTTCTCCAGGAGCATGATGACACTGAATGGAGTGGCTCATAGACAGATTTTCTGACAGACCACAAAGGAGGAAATAGGACTGTTTAAATTTACCTTGTAGCTTGTACATGCTTCTGAGAAAGTCAGTAACAAATGAGATGTATGACTCATTTTCCCAAAGATTGCTGGTGGGTGGAATGCTAACACTCAAAGAAAAGAAAAACCATATGGTCATAAAATGGACTTGGTGTTCAAAATGGATTTCTTTTCCTGTAATGAATTGTTCCATACTTTCTGTAAATAAAACTTTTTAAACTTTATCTAGGATACAACTATTCATCTTGCCCACTGAGTGGGTATGTTGTGAAAGAAGTAGTGAGAACTTGAGCAATTTTTAAATTGCTTTTGCCTATGTGAAGTGAAATATGCCACAGCTGATGTGTTCATTGTGACTTAACTTTTTGAGTAACTTTACCTATAGCCAGAATAACTGTCCTGCCTCATATGAACTCCATTCTAAGGAAAGCTGCACAGCACAGCCTGACATGGGGTGAAATGAGCTGATAAATACTCTTTTGGGCTGTTTTGGTAAATCTGGCTTAAATACATAGGCACAGGATAGTGAGTCTTGATAGAGAGCATATGTAGGTGCTTTCTTTTCTATTTCTATTTTAACTGAGCAGTGTTCTTTATTATTACTCTGAACTTTCACGTGTAAATACACATCAAGTCACATAGAATCTTAGGAGCTGCTCCAATTCAGTGATAGATCAAATGCGCAAGAGAAATTAGTCATTAAGATAAATCAAGCCTTGTTCAAATAAGGAGGAATCACTTTGCTATTTATGTTCCTGCTTAGTTAGAGGGTAAAAGGCTGACTAATCAATGCTTAATAATAAATTCATTCCCAACTCTTAAGACATTAGTTTGGAATCATCACCTCACTTAATCCTGTGAGGATGGTCATCCTCATGTAGATAAGCAATTGAACCTTGGGAATTTTGAGTCATGGGGAGTCACACACCTAGTAAGGAATGAGTAGTGGATACAAACATCTGTTTGACAGAACCAGTTCTCCAGCGCTACCCTCTACTTAGATAACTAGTGAAACTCCAGTGAAGCCACATTTTTTAAACTTAGCTGCTGAACCAAGGTGCTTTTCTGTAGGCAAAGATGATAAACAAAAGAGTACTTTCAAATAATTGTGAGTGATTTTCTAGGCAGCCCCTTAGGTCTTAAGTTGTCTTTCACCTTTCTCAGGTAAAGTGAGAAGAGTTTAGCAACATGACTACTAGTACATCCTTGGAGGGAAATGCTAGTACTTGAGAGTCAAGTACTTTACAAAGGTCATTTGGGGATGATGCTGACATTAGAGAAAATGCCTTTCTCCAAACTTATTTGCATCCACACTGCTTTTTTCAGGCTGAAATAAGACCTGTTTAAATTTGAAATAATATCGCTTGAAATATGTTAAAAGACTACATAGTACAAGGCAGAAGGTCTCTACACTTGAATTTTGTTGTTGTTATTGTTTTGTTTTGTTTTCTATATCTTTTTCCTTTCCCTTCCAGAGCAGCTCAACCTTGAAACTATTAGAAGAGTCAGAAAAAGGCAGACTGATGAATGGACTGACAGACAGATGGACTGATGGGTGGGTGGATGGATGTGTGTAAGTAAATGCACACATACATACTCATCCACACATTCTCTAGGTTTATCTGCTAGCAGGAGCTGGAGCAGTGCCTTGCACTGCAGTGAGCACAATTATCTCCCGGATATTGACTTTGAAATGCCATCTTTCACCAACCGGACCATAGATCTGTGGAGAAATGGTTTATTTCGAGACTGTGACATAGGAAATACAAGATAAGTCTCGAACATCTTGCTATGCCAGAAATTAAAGAAATGCTCAAAGAATGATGGAGACATGTCCGAAGGGTATCTAAGGCTGCTTGAAGGGGCTGTGATTAATCAAATCTGGAGCAGTCTGACATCAAAATAAATAATACTTATAACCAATTATTACTCATTGAAATAAACTGGAAATCAAGAATCCAAACATCTATTATAAATGAATGAATACTTTGAAATTATATAAATGAGTAAATTTAAACTTCAGTATGGAATAAACTATTAACAAGTCTTCAAATTACTTAGCCCCAAAAGTACTCATTCAGTAAAAATTGAAACAGTTAACTTTAGCGTGGGGAAACCAACTTGAACTAGTGTTCTAAATGAACAGCATCCACCCCAAGCTCTTCAAAATCATGCCGCATTAGATAGAATACAAGAAAACAGCATCACCTTAATGATTTTCTTGTTAAAGACATATATTCCATCTTGGATGATGAGAAACTTCAGACAAACTAAATTTAAGAGGTATTCTAACTGACCTTTCATCTTCAAAAGTATTAAGGACATGAAAGTTAAGACTGAAAACTGTTGCAGAATGAAGGAACTAGAGACATGACAAATAAATGCAACTTGAGATTTCAAGTTGAATCTTTGCTTATAAAGGGTATTATTGAGATAACTGGCAAATCTTGAGTGGGGTCTCAGGATTAAGTGGCCATAATGGATCAGTGTTAATTTCCTGATTTGGATGGTTGTATTGTGCTTATGTAGGAAAATGTCCTTATAGTGAACACACTGAAATATTCAAAGGTAATAGCACTTTAGTCAACAACTTACTCTTCAATAATTACAGAAAAAAAAAAAGATTGTTGCAGTATATTTACAACTTTTTGTAAGTTTGTAAGCCTTTCAAAATTGTATAAAATGTTTTAAAGTGAAGATTTTACTGCAGTTACCTCTTAGTATGCTAACTCTGACATGGGGTTATCACCAGCTTTGGTTGTGTATATCACAGGACACAAACACAGATCAGAATATGAGGATAAACAACATAAATAAAAGAAGAATCCGGGGATAGAATTTGAAATTCTTGCCTAACCAGAATTCTACTAAATACTGCTTAGGATACTCTGTACTAGGGCTTTTCTATGAATACCCTAATGAATAGGGACTTATGATTCTGGTATATGTGCTAAAGAATATAAATAATAACTGACCAAAAAGTTTTTTTAACTCTAAGGGTTCTTTCTTCTCAACTTATTCCTTTTTGTTGAATTTTTGAATCCTTAGAAGATGTCAAATTGCAGGAATTAAGTGGTTCTTGATGTTCTAGTGTGCAGTAAGTAGACACGTAGCACGTCTTCTCAGAATGGTCTCTAAGTAGGGAAAACTATCCTGAAGGAGTCTATTAAATTTGATGGAAATGCAGTCTGACTTATTCACCAATCCTGTGTGGCAAACGCTACATCAGCATTTAAGTGAAATGTAATTCCATTCATTTGGGGGAGGGAAAAACAATTCTTTCAACTCCATTCACTTTAATTAGTGAGGAAAACATACTACACATACTCATATGCATGCTACATTTATTTAGAAGTAGAGTTGAAAGACTAAAGTTACTTCAAATCTCTCAAATTTAAGTCAAAAGATGTAAATTGAAAATGTTTACAAAATTTACAGTTACATCCAAATTTAAAGCAACAGTAAGTTTGTGCAATTGTATTTCTAATGCAGAAAATTTTGATGTCTTAGAAGTTTTCTAGATTCTAAACCATTATCCTTTAAAAGTTTATTTGTCTTCATTTTGTTCCATTTCAAATTCCTTCTCTATTAAAGAAGAGTTCTCCTGGTATTCTTTTTAAAGGATTGAATACCAATATGAAGTTCCAGAAATATGAAAACTAAAATTGTAGGTCTGCAAAGTCACTGACATTCATACCCACAGTTTAATTTAGTGTTTTCATTTCAAAAGAAAAAATTCAATGTAATTTAATTGGCAATATTGAATAAAATGAAATGTCTATTATATTCTTTTTACTTTTAATTTATTTTTAGTAATATGGATAATTGAGCATTTCCCTTTAAAATGCATTTCATTTATAAAGGAGCAAAGTGATTTTTTTCTACATGGAACTCATATACAGAATACTAATTTCACCAAAGGTGCTATCTAGTTGTAGTTTTTTTCCCCATTTTTAACCTATCAGTGGCTTTCCTTGGCATTAATCACATAGTTCCCTGTATCTATATTTATAATTTTAACAGATACTTCATAAATATGGAATCAGGCTATTATCTTGATAATGTGCCACTTTTCTATAAATACAGAGATAGGGTAATTACCGCTAGAACTATTTGATAAAATTCAAAAATAGATAAATAATGAGTAAGACTTCCATTCAGTCATTAAAATTCAGAAAACAAAACAAAATATATTTAGCCATTATCCTTTTGATGAATTTGGCTCTCTGCCTTCAAACCACTACCAATTTCAGCTGGCATATAGGGAGCATTTATGAATACTGCCCAGTGTGCGATGAGCTGAACTGGAGACACTAGTCAATAACAACCCATTAGCATTATCCAAATAAAGAAGCAAATTAAGCGTGAAAAAGTATTTTAAACAATATAAAAGTTGATAAATGAAACAGGAAAAATCTAAAAAAAATTTTAAGTGAAATTTACTATGTTCTTTAATCTGAATTATGCTTTGAAACTGGGAGCTAAGATTATTGTCTTGTTATTATTCATATGCCAGTGACTGTAATTCTGGTATTAGTATTAATGGATGGTTATGTAACTTTTTTTTCCCTGTTTACAACTTTATCGTGTGACACGGACACTAAGGAAAGTTAGTATATTCTCAGGTTGCAGTCATGTTATCAGGTCCATTATACATGTGAATGAATCCGCCTCTATGTGATACTCAAGCTTATCTATGGAGTATTGTGTTAGATCATTTATTCTAGAAATATTAATTAAATCATATTATGTTATGAGATTTCATTTATTCACTACATTACTCAACAAGCATGTATTAGAAACTCACCTTAGAATAGGACCTGTGATAATTCCTACAATACAAAAAAGAGTAGATCATTGTCTCTAGTTTCCCAAATAAATAGACAATTTAAAACCACAATAACATTATGGCGGTCTTAAGCATTGTAAGTTACAAGAACATAGAAGAGGAGTTTCTCTAGTGGTCAGGAAATGATTTCCAGTGAAGAAATCACTTCCTCCTGGTGTCTTTCCTAGACGGCTTTGTTTTTGCCAGATTCTGGCACCCTTGATCTTTCCGTGAGACTGGAATCTCTCAGTATGATATGTCATGTCTATTTGAAAGTTTTTTTTGTTCAGTCTCCTCTACTGAATTTGAAACTCTGGGAGACCAGGACAACACCTAGTTTATATATCATTGTCGCCTCATTCCCTGGAACAAAATGTGTATTTAGTAGCTGATAGAGTGAAATGGGGATAATGTCTAAGTTTAAACTCCAAGGATAGAAGTGTGTTCAATAAAGAAGGAAAGGGATTCATTTTCAATAGGTTGTCCAAAGTCACTAAATTGAGAAAAAGCACAGGACATTTTAGAACTAAAGTGAACCTAGTGTAGCTGAAAATGACAGATGAGGGTGGGTTGAGAGAAGTTGGAGGGGTTTTAGGGAGGAAAGAATTACAAGAGTTGAGCCTGAAGAAATAAGCAGATATTGGGGACTAGACCCAGGAGAGCTTTTAGGAATAATTAAGAAAATCTATGTAAAATGTTTAGCAAAATATCAATATACATAGGTGTGTATATATATCAGACATTATAGTTACCAGAAATTAGCATTTAACAAGATACAAACAGTGCAGGTGGTAATAAAGACTAAGATGAAAACAAAACTGGGTGGTATGATGTGATAACTTGGAAAATTACATAAGATGGTTGAGAAAAAACTGTAAGAAGATAACTTTTAGGTTGACCTCTGACAAGAATAAGGCAGCAGGCCTAACACCAGGGAGCAGTCCATCCTGGCAGCAGTCCTACACACTTCCAAAGTTCCTGGGTTTAAGACCTGGGGTCGGGAGAGCAACCAATGTGAAAAACTAAACTAAAAATAAAGTGCTTCTTCTGCCTCTTTCTTTCTGCCTGCCTACTTTCCTTCACTACTTCCTGTACCTATCCTTTAAAAAAAAAAAAAAAAGACTGCAATGTGGAGACCTGGAAATGAGCATTCCAGGCAGAAGGAAGGATGGTGTGATTGTTTTGATGTGCTAAATAAGTCAGCATGTTTCAAGAGTAGAAAGAGGACCTTTAATGGGAATGTAGTGATCTGGCAGGTTCCTAGTGGAGACAAGTGTAAGAACTATGCAGGGGCCATCTATTTCAGTTGTATGAGCTATTGTTGGGGATCTTGGTTTTGTTTTTAACACAAATGACGAAACAGTGGGCTGCAAAGAGAGAATCTATTTAAATAGACTTATGTTTTAGAAATATTCCTTTGATTGACATGAAATGAATAGGTTATATGCTGAAGGAAGTATTAGACAATGTATTAGCCAAGTACTTGCTTAATGGGAAGAAATACAGGTAAATATTTGTATAATACTGTCTTATGGGGATGTAATAAAGGAAAAGAAACAATTATCATTCTGATGAGACGTCTCAGGAGACTGGTGAGGACATCATCATCTCTTAAGATAAATGGTTAACTATAGTCTGCTGACCTGCCTGACCACTTCTGGTATTGCCCACCTTGGGTCTAGCCACAAAATAAGAACCAGCCTGATTCCTTAAAGAATAGTCATATCACCTCATTCTGCTGGTCAAAATCTTACAATTTCTTTCATCTTACTCAGAGTAGTAACAACTAAGATCTTTGTAAGACCAATGAGGACATCTGTGAACTAACTCTCCCCTTCTGTCTGTATTTATTACTTAATTCTCCCCTTTTCACTCCCTGTATATTGATCATTCCAGCCTTTCCGTGGTTATTCTAACAAACCCATCAGATAGGCCCTCACTTCAGGGCTTTTTCATTGACTATTCTTCTGCACAGGTTGCTCTTTCCAAAAACATTTTCATGACTCAATCCTCTCTTCATTCTAGTCTCTTTTAAAGCATCACTTTTATCAGTAATTCTGATATTCAAAATTTGCGTGAGACATGCACACTGTAGTAGGCTGATATTAGCCTCCGAAGATTTGGTCACATATATGTAGAAATTGTGAATGTTGCCTTATTTGGAAAAGAAGTCCTGCAGGTATGATAAAGTTAAGGATCATGAATTGGACAGATTATCCTAGACTGTCCCAGTGGCCTTAAACACATCACAAGTGCCCTTATAAAGGAGAGGCAGAGTTGTTAGACAGGCACAGAGAAGAAGATAATATGAAGATGGAGGCAAAGATTAGAGTGATGTGGCCTCAAGCCAAGGAATGCCAGCAGCCACAGCAGCCACGAGAAGCTGAAGGAGACAAGGAACAGATCCCCCCCGAACCCCCACTAAAGCTTCTGGTATGAACACAAATCTGCTGACACCTTGATTTGGAACTCTAGAGCACACATCTGTAAGAGAATACATTTATGTTGTTTTTTATTTACTTTTTTTAAAAGAGAAGGCAGGCAGGAGTGAAGACAGAGAGGTGGAAGGAGTATTGTTTATTTATTTCATTTTGATATTTTACTCTAACTCTGGGCTGCAAACCCAGATCTTTGGGCTTGACATGGTTTGCACACCAGTGTCTCAGCTATGAGGATGCCACCAGGGTTTACCAAATTTGTTATAACAGCAATAGGAAACAAATACACTTCACAAATACCTCTTTTACCTTGCTTTGTTGTTGTTTTCTTTTTTTTTCCATAGCATGCATTATCTGTCATAATTGTATATGGCTGTCAGTCATATACTTAAATATTGTGAACACTGTCATGACAGGAATTGTTGGTGCATAACCCTAGCACAATGCCTGGAACATAGTTTTCAACGGTTATTTGTGAGTGGGAGGGAATGAAAGAAGAAAGGTAAAGAGAGAGAGGAAAGGCAGAAGGGTTAGGTAAGATTAAAAAGAAATTAATCCTAAGATTGAATAGAAGAATTTTCCTGAAATTACATTTTTTAGAGTTAAATTATTCAAATAATATCGATGTTATTTGAAATATTTAAAAAGAATATTATTTTAAATTAAACGAGAAATTTCATTTTTCCTCATTTTTTAATATTTTAGCATCCAGTATTAAGAAAGGGAAGAAGAGGAGGAAAATACAATAACTTACCAAACTATTTCAAGAAAAATTAGAAAAACCTAAACAGTCTTAAAAATGTTAATTAAAAAATAAAATATTTTACAAAAAAATAGAAAAATACCAGGCCCAGATTTATTTTTCAAGAATATACTTTACTGTGAACAGTCAAAGAGTGAATAATTCTAATATATAAGTTATACTAAATATCGAAAACAAATATAATTCAATCTTGAGGAAGCTAACATACCTTTATAACAAATATACACAAAGACGATAGGAGAATGAAAACATATGGCTCCAACTATCATACAGATGAAAAGAAAAAGTGCTAAAAATTTGGCATATTGAATAAAACAGTGAATAAAAAAAGATACCTTGTGAGCAAAAACTGGTCACATCCTGGGAATGCCACACTGACGTACCATTAGAAATTCACCCAATAAGTCACTTTCGTGTGGCTCACGCAGCCAAGACAACTGCAGTGCAGACTACGTAGAGCCCAAGGACCTGGGTTCAGGACTCAGCACAGGGTTATAGACAAACACACACACAAACAAATTCATCAGATAAAAAGAGAAAATAATTTGATCATTTCGTTAGCTGTAGAAAAATATTAGATAAAATTTATTCATTGCCATATTTTTCAAAAAAAATAGCGATCTTAAAATAGAAAATAATTCTTTAATCTATAAAATATTTACAAGTAACATATAGTGGTCATCACATTTCATTGTGAAAAGGTGATTTTTTTTGTATTTAGGCACAAGAGTTAATGCTTTTCTTAAGCCTATTAACTTTATATTAGAAGTCTAGTCAGTACAGTAAGCCAGTAATAGTAAAGAAGCCAATGTGAAGAAAAAGAAATAAAATGATCATTACATAGAGGTGATGTGAACTTATATATAGAAATCGCAAAGAATCAAGTGGCAAATTAAATGAATTAGTAGATAGCGTAACAGTGCTGTTGTATATACAATTTAATGGCTATTTCTGTATACCAACAGCCAACTATTATAATGAAAATATAATCTTTTTATAAAAAGTCACCATGTACAATAACAACCAGAAGAACATTACTTACAATCCATCTGACAACATTTAAACAGTTCTAAAACATGATCTCCAAATTCTTAGACAATTCTCCCGAAGTGGGATCCATGACCCTCCTCTTGAATCAGTGTTCTGTGATTGCTAGACTCCAGGGGAAATGATGTTGTGCCTGTTTCCAGTCATAGTTATTAAAGAAATTGACTCTTCCACCCCTAACTCTTTGAAAGCTGCCTGTTAGGACTCAGCCCTCTTGCTGTGAGGTGCTTCACCTACTAGTTCTTGTGGAGAGACCATGTGCATGGCTCCTGAGGCTACAAGAAGGAAGATGGAGGGCTGTCTCTATTTCCTAGCTGCTTAGACCCTCCCTTCCCATGACCTCCATCCCATATGCTTCAGTTGCCTAATGGTGGCACCTCAGATGAGCTGTTCTGCTCCCACACTCTGAACGCAGAGAGGGAATAAGATGATTTTTGAATTTTTGAATCACTAAATTTTGGATGATAATATATCAACAATAGTTACCAGAATAATCTCTAGGGTGAAATTTTTTAATTTTTCTTAAAAAGATTTTTAAACGTGAATGAAGATAGAGATTCAATGTAATTCCATTAAAAAGCCATGAATTTTGTTTTTTTCGTGGCACTCATTAATAAAATGAAATCTTTCCTTGTCATATATCAAGAGTTATTTTGAAGTTATTTCAGTAGGCCACTGTAGTATTGGAACAGAGATTAACAAATTCATGAAGAGAAATAACAGAGCTTGGATACAAAACCATACAAATATGACAGTTTTTAACTTGGTCTTGATTATACTGCAGACTGGTTAAGAATGTTATTTTTCATATGTATTGCTAAGCAATTGGCTATTTATAGTGGAAAATAAATTAAAGTGGCCTCAAACTCACACTATATACAAGCATTAGTTCCAAATTCACTTAAATCTGAGTGATAAAACTAAAAAGTTTACAAGAACTTATGAATGGTCATCCTTATGACTTTCTCCTAAAATTTTCCAAATTTCTTAAGAACTCCTATAAAACTTTAAGAAAAAGACTGAATGCTCAATAGGAAAAAAGGGTAAAAGTTATGACCATATACATCATAAAAAAGGAAACCCAACTCACCATTAAAATCTCTGAAACTAAAAGTATATTTTACTGTATGTAAATTACACTTTAATAAACAAACAAAATAAAAATGACATGCAAAATGCCCAACGTTATGACTAATCTTGGAAATTTGATTTTGAATTATAGCTAGAAAATGCACCTACCAAGTTAGGCAAAAATTAAAAATCCCAATAAAATAAACTTTTGACAATTATATGAAGCACTAAGGATATCTATATACTTCTGGTGGGAATACAAATTAGCACAATTTTGGAAATCATTCAACATTAGTAAGTCCAATTAATGTTGTCAAGGCAATTCTGTTGTTGGTGTTATATCTTAAAGAAATTCTTACAAATGGTCACCAGGAAGCATGTACAAAAATGTAGCATTGTGTGAAATAACAAATATAGAAATAGTGCCAATCTACCAACAATGAAATAGTTAAATATATTATAGAAATAAAATATCGGAAGAATCAACAGTGGATTATATGCATTATGAAACCATTTATATAATATTTTAAGCCATGCAAAACAATGTTATGCTTTATTTAGGAATAGATGGGTAGTAAATAAAATCCACTGGACAGATTGCACAATATTCAGGATTGTGGTCTCCGTGAGTGTGATGTGAAAGATGTGAGCGAAGGCACCCAGCACCTGTAGGGCTGGTGTCAAGCTTAGTGTCCATGGAGCTGTTTAATATATTTATTATAAATTTACCATCTCCTGTATATTTGGGGGTCAGTATGTCAATTCAGTGTGCAGGATATGTTTTTCAAATTACGAATGTTGGTTTTATGAGGCAGTTGGATCATAATTTCAAGTAATATGTTCTATGTTTTAGAGAGTTCAAAGGTCAACACTCTAATCTTAAATGAAAACAGACCTGTTAGTCTATGTGTTTCAAGATGGGAGCAACGAAAAATGTCTAAATTTTGAATAAGGAGAAACAATTTTTAATCATCTCTTGCAGGTAGGTAAGAAATATATTGAAAGGTTGAAAGATCAAAATCTTTGCCTTGTTTTGCAGCTGTGCAGTTGTGATCGTGATTGAAAAATATAACTGAAAACAACATCAGGGTCAAAATTATGTATATGTTTGCCTTTTTTTTTTTTTTTTTAAAGCAGAGGTTCAGGCAGAAATGAAAGTGAGCAGGCAGGCAGGAATAGAGAGGAGGAACTCTTTTTATTTTACTTAGTTGTTCATTTTTGGTTGTTGTGGGGCTGTGAATCTGGTCCTTGGGAGGCACTTAGACCTTACTCATCAGGGACAGCAGACTAACCACCGCAGCATGACTCTGCTTTTCCGGCTCAAGATTTATGTTTGTTGTCTCACTTCAGACGATCTGTACTTGGTTTATCTGCCTAAAAGGAGCTACAGAGATCCCAGGTCACACAGGGTTGTTTTCAAGAGCTTTCTCATCTTTGCTGCTGTTTTTTGTCAGTAAAGGTATTTAGGTTTTTAAGCAGACACATATGTTAATTATTTTTGTGATTTAGGCAGAATGAGGTTAGATGAAGGACAATCCAAATAGCAGATTGAGCAACTGGGAAGAAATGTATAGAGTAAATAAAAACACAGCAAAATAGCCTGAGGAGTTTGACTTTAAGAATACTCATCTGGAATTGTTCTTGTCATGGCCTACAGGAAAGGCCAGCTTACATGCCAAATATTTTTACCTTTTATTTACACCTTAATTGACAGAGCTCTGAGTTGAAGAAAGATAGGTCAAAAGAGAAGATTCAGTGCAGGTCGATCATGAGATCCCTCCCCTGCTAAACTCCCACACTAGCCATCCATTCGCTCACTCAAATAATGTTCTACCTACAACTTTCTGTAGATTCCTAAACATTTTTTTTGTATTCATTATAACTTCCTGCTAAGATTATCTTGTGTCCATCTAGCATTTTCCTCTTCTGAAATCATAGCATTAGTTACAGAATTTTGTTGAAATGTTGGGGCTTTATTTTGCCTGTTATTTGATCATAATGTCTCTCTCTGTGCCATAGTTTGGCATTTGCCCATGTATTAGTTGTTCGTACAATCTGAAATTATTTTATCCAGATCTAAATGTTTTGACAAGTTAAGCTGCTCTGATTCATTTGCAGCAGCAACCCCAGCTCTAAGAAAGAATGTCTTCAATTAAAATAATAACAAGCGAATAGTTCAAGGAACATATTACAGAAAAACAAGAAAGGAATGCATAATACAATTGTCTGTGACTTATTGTTGAGCGGGTGGCCTTTTCCTCCTGACACATTTGCTATTTTGCTATTTAAGTCTTCAAGGACTTTATCAGTACTGTGCTCTAACTGCCTTTATAAAGTCTATTTGTGAGCAAACTTCCAGCAAAAACAAAAACAAAAAGCCTTGTATGTTGTTAAGATCCTATAAATGGGAGATTTCAGAATTAGGAATGACCGTGTTTTAATAAATTGCATGAATGGGCACTAGCTTCCCATTCCATAGGCTGTAGAATCAAAAACATTCTACTCACACAGATATGTTCCCATAAAATGAAACATAGTTTGAGGCAGTATGATCAACTACAGCAAAATAAAACTTGTCATTTACACCCCCAGTCAGATGAGCATGCCAAGAGGAGCCCATTATTAGTTATTGACATACAGTTCTACAGGAAGGCACGATCACTAAACAATAAGATCAGTACATTTTAGCTAAGATTTTTTAGGAGAACGTAAATTTCTCAGTCAGTTGTTACAGATATACTCTTCTTTAGGTTTCCTTTTTCCTGTCAACAAAACAGGTACGATGATATTTTTTAGTAAGCTATGCAGTTTACTTAGAGCATTATATTAGTTTTCATGTATAATATAATGGTTTGATGTTAGTATATATTGTGAAATGATTACCACATTAGGCATCATTCATAGCTACAGACATTTTTTTCTTGAAATGAGAACTTTTAAGATTTAATTTCTTAGTTTCAAATATGCAATACAGTGTTACTGCCTGTGGTAACCATGCTGTTTATTACATCCCAGGCCTTATTTATTTTCTGATTAGAAGTTCATGACTTCAGTCATTTTTACCCATTTTGTCTTCCCCTCCAACCTCCAGCTCTGTCAATCACCAGTCTCTTCTCTATATCCGTAAACTTGGATATATTTCATTTTTTTTTTTGTTTTTAGATTCTACTAACAAGTAATCTCATACAGTGTTTGTCTTTCTCTGTCTGACAGTGTGCGCGCTCCATCCCTGATGTCTCCAATGGCAAGATTTCCTTTTCTGTAACTGAAGAGTATTTTGTTTGCACATGATAGAGATGTAATTTTATTTATTCATTTATCCATCAATGGACAAACTTTTTGTGGTTTAAAATAACGGTGAAATATGTAGTTAGAAGTTGTTTTAAAATCTAAAAATCACTTCCCTTAATTATTTATGCATAGGCAGAACTTCAGAGAAAAAGGAGTTACAATTTACTTTAAATGGGAAATTGAAGTTCATAAGAAGACAAGAAAGACCACATTGGATATAGCCAATACTCTGGCAAGCCCATAATCCATACAAAACTACCTAATGGTTGCACCAATGATGTCCTCCTTAAAAATCAGGATTTTCATTTTGCATAATTAAATCAATCATGTGTACCTTAGTTATTTACATACTGCTTTATTTTCTTAAAAATGATTCAGATTTCTTACTTTCCACTCTTTGCTTTAGGAAAAGTTGAGTTTAGGGTCATATATCACCATGCTTATTTCTTCTATTTGGTTATAAAAGAACTCTTATTAAACAGAATTGTTTTCATAGCCTGTCCCTCTCTTGGATTATTTTACTCTGTTCTGCTTAAACAATATGGACACAAAATGTTAAAAAGTAAAATGTATGCTGCTTTAGTCACAGAGATACTGGTCACATGATATAGGAGATATCCAAGATTTAATGAGGATTGATTTTCCTGTTGTAGTAGAGCTTAAGTTTATGTTTCCCTTGTGAAATAGTCTGGGAAACTCTGAAATTCCAATGTGGAGCAGAGGAATATGTATAAAGAGGGTACAGCAGAGAAACATGTTCAGTATACCGTAAAAAGCCGAGCAAAAGTGAGAAAGTAATTTAAAGAGGAAACAGAGCTAGTTTACAGTGGTTAAAGAGGATGGGAAATGAAGATCAGAGTCATGGAATGTATCATATTTCAACATTAAAGACATAGCCTTGAGTAGGGAGGTCAAATTTAGCATGAGGAATCAGCAATGTCTTCAGTTATGGTTTCTTCCTTGGTCATAGTGATTATTGAAAACTATATAAAAACGTTGCTTTTCTCCCCAAGACTCTCTGTTGAGGGTGCACCTCTTAACTGGGCCTCTGTGCCACTTTGTGTCTGTTTCTCTCAGCTAGTTGGATATGTCTAAATAGTATTTATTCTACCCGCTTAGGAGTTCCTGAAAGAGGCTAGATGAGGAGTCCCCAGGTCATATAGCTCAGGGGAGTCTAGAATACACTGGAGACCAGCCACTGACCAGGGGAGATGCTGTGATCCTCTTCCCTCTTGTCTCCGTCAGAACCCAAAAGTATCCTGTAGTCATAAGTAAACGCAAAAAGAACACTTTTGGAAAGGCTGTTGGTACAACTTAGATTTCAATGGACTTCAACATGTTCGGAAAGTGAATGAATAGAGGCAATAACTATGAGTTTTCTGATTTTTTTCTTTCTTTTGTGCTAAATCAACAGTTCAAAGGGTTTAGGAGGCCGTGCTAACTTAAGATGATCATCAGAGAATATTGTGTCTGGTTTATGTGTTACCAGTAGGTGATCCTTTCTAATTTTTTGATTAATTAATACTTCTGGTAAAATAACTCTGATTATGCTCACATAGCTGCCATTATTTTAAAATGTTTCCCTGTGCCCTGTAATCTGAGTATCACTGAGATATTCATGATTAGTTAAGCAAACAAACCTTTCAAACATTCCATACACTATTTATCGACATTAAAAACCCATTATAAACAAATTAAATATTGTAATATTCTAGTTAGATTTACCAAATTCGACTCTGTTACCAACACAAGATCTTTTCTCTGGCTTAGTAGGCAAAAAGCAATTGACTACTAGACTTCAGAAATGGTCATTTGGTGTCACTCTATTCTCATCCTCAACATTATTAGCATAGGAAAACATAGATGTGGGCTTATTATTTTGAGTGGGATTTTTTTTTTTCCAATAGCCTTCACCTTGGTGTGATAATGGCTTTGTTAAATGAAAGAGCTGGCATACTTGTAGGGGGTGGTAAAAATTCAAAAGAGGAATACTTAAAGTGGAAATATCAAATTCATCCTTTGACAGGTTTTCCTGTAGCAAGGATGAGAGAGGCTTTAGAAACATAGCCAGAACTCTCCAATGAGGCTTCGAATAGTCTTGTTTGGTCTGCATTGAGCTAATTACCTGGCTCTCTGCCAAAAAGCCCCTTTACCTTGTGTTATATAGAGTCTAATGTTAGATAATATCTAATTTTTAATGCTAAGAAGTGGCATTTGATGTTGTTGCTAGTATCTGGTGGAAAGCAAGGGACAAGAGGTCAGAAACAGTTTCCTGGGAAGTGCTCTTAAACTGTTTCCTATGCAGTGGAGAAGGCGAACAAAGAGAAACCCTGTAGCCTCCATTTCCTCATCCTTCCTAAGAATAAAAGAAAAAGGGAAAGATTTAACATAACCTGCTCAGCAGGAAACTCGACTTTACAGTTCAGAACAGCATAATTTGAGTATTTTATATTAGTCTATCATATTCAAGCATTTCAAAAATAAAACAGGAACAGCTTTTAATGCAATCTGTGTTTACTAATATGAGCTAATAAAATCTCATAATATTATTTTGTATTGCACTAATGGGTATTGCATTATAGGATATTAGTTAAATCACCATTTATTTCAGCATTTGATGTGTTACTCAGATTGGAAGTAAGAATGGTATAATCAGAGACCTGGTGCAAACATGTAGGGTGAAGAAGTAAAGGTGGACTTTTTGAAAAGGTTTTTAAAAGAGGTTGAATAACAGAAAGAGGGAGTGAGAATGCAAGCAGGGCATTTGTTTACAGAAGACCCCCACCTTGCAAGGAGGGGAAGGGTAGCTTCTAGACTTGGTGTGGTGATTTGTAGGTAACTCAGTAGTAGAAGTGTTCAGAACTGATGCTGATTTGGTTGATGATTCTTCTATACCCTGAACTTGTCTCAAATCCACCATTTTCCCTTTATCTCCTTAAATCTGAATACATATGCTTAGAGACTGAGAAGATGCCAAACCCAAGATTGATATGGGCAGCAAAAGTGGAGTGGGGCTTTTCAGACAGACTCAGAGTTACAGTGTCTGCTACACTCCCTGCCTATCATAGTGTTTAAAAAGACAATATCCAGCTCTGTGCTAAATAAGTTTACTTATTAGGAGTATTATGGCAGTTGGAAAGTGATCAAACATTTATGACACCTGTTCTTGTATACCAAGAATAAGTACTAAGGCTAAACAGAAAGGGTGGTCTAGATTTAGAGAACTTCCTCTACTTTACACTTCAGTGTGTGATAGAGTACAGATTCCTAAGATTGGGAAAGTGTATGGAATGTTCTCAAAGAACTTTTTTAACCCCAGATAAGCCCTTTCTAGATATGTGACCGTGGAAGTCAGTTAAAATTTTTGTTACTGGCTTTCTCTGTCCGAAGTATATTGATAATAAACATTTCTCTGTTTTTTTGTTTTGTTTTGTTTTGTTTTATTTTTTAGTTTTTATTGTTTTAACTTATTCTACACATTAAAATAACCTCATATATATAGGTTCCCCATTAATCAGATGTATGTCAACATACCCTGCCCTCCACCAAATCACCAAGTATGCTTCACTATTGTACAGTGGGATCCACCACCATTGCCACCCCTACTCCCATCCCATTCCCTATTGGTAACCTCAGTTCTATTGCAGTGTCCAAGGATTCGTTTTGTTTCATCTGCCCCTTTGTTTTGTCTGTTCACATTCCACCTGTGAGTGAAGTCATCTGGTATCTATCTTTCTTCTTTTGATTTATGTCACTTAGCATAATTGCCTCTAAATTAATCCATGTTGATTCAAATGACAGGGTTTCATCTCTTCTAAAAGCTGTGTAGTATTCCATTGTATATATGTACCACATCTTCTTTATCCATTCATCTGACTTTGGGCACTTAGGTAGTTTCCATTTCTTAGCTATTGTGACTAGGGCTGCAATAAACATGGGGATGTATAAATCTCTGCAGATGAATGTTTTTGTATCTTTTGGGTAGATACCCAGTGGTGGAATGATGAAATCATATAGGATTTCCACCTTCAACTTTTGAGGTATCTCCAAACTGCTTTCTATAGGGGTTGCAACAATTTGCATTCCCACCAGCTATGTAAAAATGTTCCCATTTCTCCACATCCTTGCCAACATTTGTTGTTTCCAGACTTTTGGATAATAGCCAGTCTCTCAGGTAATATCTCATTGTTTCAATTTGCATTTCCCTGATAGCCATTGAGTAGAAACATCCTTCCATGTACTTGTTGTCAATCTGTATATCCTCTTTAGAAAAGTGTCTTTCTAATTTTTCTTTCCATTCTTCGATTGGATTACATGTTTTTCTGTTATTGAGTTTTATGATTTCTTTGTGTATTTTAGATATTAAGCCCTTGTCAGAAATATGAAATGCAAGTATCTTCTCCCAGTTAGTAGGTTGTCTTTTGTTTTGGGTGATTTTTTCTTTCACTGTGAAGGATTTTAGTTTGATGTAGTCCCAGTTGTTCATTCTCCTGTTTGTTTCCCTGGATGTTGGAGTTGAGTCCCCAAAGACCTCCCTATGACCAATGTTATGGAAAGTCTTTCCTATGTTCCAAGTCTTCCAAGAATTTCATAGTTTCCAGTCTTACCTTCAAGTCGCTGGTTCGTTTTGAGTTAATTTTTGTGAATGGTGTCAGAGAGTGATGCATATATATTAATAAATGTTATGTCTTCTTACTGGATTAGCTCTTTAATCATTATATAATGCCCACCCCTGCCTTTTGTTATGCTCTTAAGTGGAAGTTTTTTTTATCTGATCTGAGTTCCTGCTCTTCTGTGGTTGCCATTCAACTGTAAGATTGTCTTCCAGTCATTGACTTTGTTTACCTTTTGAAGGAAGGTGGGTCTACTAAATGCAGTAGAAGGTTGCCTTATGCTATTTAATCTGTTCAGCCACTCACTGGTGAGTTCAATTCATTAGTGTTTAGGGTGATTATTGATATGTAGCTACTTATTGTCATTATGTCATTTGTCTTCTGTGTGATAATGCCAGATAATGGCTCAAGATAATGCCATTGTTTTCTTTCTCATTTTAGATCAGTTGGGCTCAGTAAAATTTGACAGGTTTCCCTTTTTTGTCATCGTCTTTGCTTTTTCCCTGGGGATGTATTTTGAGGTTACTCTGAAGTTAGCATTGACAGTTCTGCGTTTGTTTTCTATGTGTGTTTGAAAGCAGATTAGCCTTACACCCATTCTAACTATCCAAATTTTTGTTCTCTTCTTTTCCACACCGCTTTTTATATTTGCTGTCCTACTTTTTTTATGTGGCTTTTCTTTACACTTTATAGAGCACCCTTTAATATATTTTGAAAAAACTGGTTTTGTGGTGATGAATTCCTTTAACTTTTGCTTATTGGAAAGCTTTTTATCATTCTTCCATTTCTGAATGATAATCTCACTGGGTATAGTATCCTAGGTTGAAAATAGTTTTCTTTTAGCACTTTGAATATATCATGTCATTCTTTTCTGGTCTGTAGAGTTTCAGTTGAGAAATCTGCTGACAATCTTATGGGGATTCCTTTGTATGCAACATACTTTTCTCTGGCTGCTTTTAAGATTTTCTGTCTTGTGTTTTGGAGATTTCAATGGCATGGTGTTTAAGGCATAATTCTGTTTAGGTTTATTTTATTAGGAACCCTTTGTGCTTCCTGAGTCTGGAGGCTCACTTCATTCTTCAGTTTTGGGAAGTTCTCATCTATTATTTCTTCAAATACAGTTTCTGTCCCCCTTTCTCTCTCTTCTCTTCCTGAGACCTCTATGACGTAATTGTTGTTCCTTTTGATGTTATCTTAAATGTATTGAATGCTGCCTTCATTTCTTTGTGTTTTTTTTTTAATCTCCTTGCGACTTTGTTTGAGTGACTTATTCCCTATCTTCCCAGTCACTGATTCTGTTGGAAGATTCATCTATCCTATTATTGAGCCCCTTTAGTGAGTTCTTTAGTTCAGCTGTTATGTTCATTTCTTTGATGTCTTGCTTCATTTCTTCTTTTTTTTTTTTAATGTTCTCTTTTTCTTCCACTATTGTTTCTGGATTCCCATGAGTATGTTAATCATTCTTACCCTATATTCATCTTCAGAAAGTTTGCATACATCTACTGTATTCAGATTTTCTCCTGGGTTTTTGATTGACTCCAACCTTTCATGTAAATATCTCTGTGATTTTGCTCCATTTGGCATTCTGTTTCTATTTCAGTTTCCCTACAGTGCTGGTCTTGTATAGGGTGATCACTGTGTTGCTGGCCCACAATTGGCAATCAGGCTGCAGATCCACCACTACCCATGGGGTGGCAATAGCAGGTAGTGGGGTTTAGTCCCTTTAAGGAGACTGCCTTCTTTCTTTAATCCAGGAGGGGTGTGATATCCGATGGGCAGGATATTCGTTGGGTGGATCCATCGCAAAATGGCAGTGGGGTGAGGTAAGCATGGATAATTTCCTAGATGTCTTCTGGTTATGGTGGTGCCAAGGTAATCTCACTGTGTGGGCTCCCACTCAGTCCCTGGGGTGCTGGCTC
Organism: Solenodon paradoxus; assembly: GCA_004363575.1. Lineage (NCBI taxonomy): Eukaryota > Metazoa > Chordata > Mammalia > Eulipotyphla > Solenodontidae > Solenodon > Solenodon paradoxus. The sequence goes on along the minus strand of RJWH01005197.1, from coordinate 58,215 downwards.
TCCTTCTGCCCTTTGCCAAGATGGTTTTCCTCCATCTCTGTGTCCTGGACCCCGTTGGCCACCCTTCTGCCCTTTGTTGCTTCTCTGGTGACTCTCCAGGTTGTTTGCATTCTCCTACAGTTCCAGGCCCTCCTCTGTGTCTCCTATCCCAAGTCCCAAATCTGTGGTTTAGCTGTGTACTGGGATATTTTTGCCTAGCCTTTGTCATCACGAAAGCTGTTCCATATCTGTAGCCACTGCACCTGCCTTTCCTTGGTATTTGTTTCTGGAGAATATGTGAATTTCTAGTTGCTCTGTGGGAAGGATCTGATTCTTGCCCCTACCAGGTGGCCATCTTCTGAGCCTTGACTATTTCTTGAATGAAATCTCTCTGTATTTTAATAGAATTAAAGTCCTAACAATAATATTCTTTTTTATTTTTAGGAGACAATTTTGATTTAGAATATATTAAGTTAAGATGTACTCTGAAGTACATGTAGAATGTAATTTAGGTTCACTCCTCAGAAAATAAAAATACATGATACATACCACACCTAGCACCAAATTTCCAGTAGTCCTCTACCACCACTTGTTCCCAGCCCCCACCTTCTTCCTCTCTACAACCCTTGGTTCTGTTTTCAGTATCCAAGGGTTAGTTTTCGTTTTGTCTGTTTATTTGCTTTGTTTATTTATAGTCTACAAATGAGTGAAATCATGTGGTATTAACAGTGATATTTAGTTTCAGAAATATAATTTCTCATTAAAAAGGCATGATTATTTTGAGGGGCATAATAATAATAACTGGAATAACTATATGTGATGGTTAATTTTATATGGCAACTTGATTGAATTAAGGAATGCCCACATAGCTGGTAAAACATTATTCCAGAGTGTCTGTTAAGGGTGTTTGTAAAAGGGATTAGCATTTGAATTGGTAAACTGGATAAGGAGCATCACTCTCACCAATGTGTCTGTGCATCCAATTTATTGCAGGCCTAAATAGACAAAAAAGCAGAGGAAAGGCACATTTGTCTTCTGCTTGAGTTGAGGACAACCGTATTTTCCTGCCCTCAGCTATCAGTGCTCCTGGTTCTCAGGCCTTTGAATTCAAATGGGTACAGACTGGCACCATTGGCATCAAATTATTGGGTTTTTGGACTAAAACTGGAACTTATATCATCAGGCACTTCTGCCTCTTAGTCTTTTAGACTTAGATTGAATTACACCACCGGCTTTTTTGAGTCTCCATCTTGCAGAGAGCAGATCATGGGACTCCTTGACCTTCTTAATCATATGAGCCAACTCCTATAATGAAGAAATCTCAAGCTCTCTCTTCTTCATTATATATATATGTGCATACATATTTATATGTATGCATCTGTATATGTATACACACACACACATACATGCCTACATATTCTATTGGTTCTGTTTTCTCTGGAGACCCCTAATATACCATACATCCTGGATTTCATAGAACATAACCTGTTATCTCCAAATACATTGTTACTCTATATTACTCTCAAAATTATCTTTCTTTGAACAGTAAATGATATTTAATGATAGCATTTTCTGTTGAATACATGTGATATGCTACTACTGTTTTTCTTATTATTTTTAACTCATTTGATCCATAAAACCCTTTGAAGAAAGGAATCGTTATGCCCGTTTTACAAATAAGGAAAGAATAACTTAGGAATTTGAATCCAAACTTTGCTATGAACTGCCTCAATTTTTATTAATTAAGCATTTATTTATTTGGATGACAAACTTTGTAAGAGATGAAATTCACCAAGTTCCCTAAGACTTAATCTGGATTTCAACAATCAATGGGAATTCTTCCACAAACATTACTTCTTCTTTTCTTTAATGACAGTGGCATTTTATAAAGTTTCACAATTTTGGTGTCTGTTTGCTAATTATTAGATTTAGTCTGTACACCTGGAGGAGAACATCTACATGAACAATATACCTTCTTCAGATGACACCACAGGATTCAGCATGTCACTGTCCTGTTATTGTTAATGTTAAATTTGATCACTTGGGTAAAAGTGGCCTCCATCACATTTTCCATAATAATGAAGTATTTGTAATTAATAGCTTACAGTCGACAAATGCTTGAAAATGTCTAAAAACATTCTGTTTTCTCAAAATTGTCCTCCATTGTTTTAGGTTGCATTGGTGATTCCTCCCTGAATGAATGTTCCTATCTTTATAAATAGCGATTTCCTATTTCTGTTATTCCTTCAAAAAGTATAGGTGGGTATTCTAACATTAAGAGTATCTTTCACAGTCACATTTGTCTTTCCTCCCTGCCTATTGGATTTTTTGAAAGTGTAATATTTTTATCCTTACCTACTAAAAAATCATTTTGTTACTCATACTGACACAGGTTGCCCAGTGAGAGTTCCATCAAGTTGATTTCTCTGTCCTTTTGTCATGCTCTCTCTTAATTTCTGTACATTTTCTTCTTTTCTGGCACCAGCAAGTATTTGAATCTTAACTTGTTCTTTCCTTTACTTTGTTCTGTAATCAGCCATTTCTGTAGTCTGTCTGTCCTTGCTTTACTGAGGAATGGTATTTAGAAACTAAGATTTAGGTGCTAAATTAGATAGCTATTGGTATTCCATTGTTACCAGGACCTTTGAAAGACCAGACTGAAGATGTATGTGGTGTGTATGTGTGTGTGTGTGTGTGTGTGTGTGTGTGTAGTGAATTGCATACATAGATATCATGAGTTACATGTACACAGATATTATGAGTTACATGTAGATCATGAAACACTAATATTCAGTATGTGTTCACATTACTAGCTGTAATTCCCGTCCTACACCAGAGGTTACCTCCTTGCATTCCTCATGGGTATCTCATTTCACTTACATGAGAAATCTGGATCCTAAAAATATCAATATATCTGCTCATTTCCTGATGCCCACAAGTCACAAAAAAAATTCAGAATGCTGCACCATTACTACTAATAACAAATATACTGCTAAATAAAGTTCAAGGGTTTAGTTCTTTTTGTCTTCGTTGAAGGTGTACAGAAAAATACTGCATTCAGAAGTTCCTTGGGTAAATTATTTCTTTTTTCTTTATTCTCCTTTTTATTACCCTTTTCTATATGCTTGGATTTACTTGCTTCTGTTAGGAGGTTTGATGGATACTGGTAAGTTTAAACTTTTTATTAATATGATTTCAAATGTCAAAAGAATAAGCAGGATATATCCAGAGAAATGTTGCCCCCTTCCCTATCCCTCCTATGTTACCCCTAACTTTGGAGACCTTTGTTATTATTTTACTATTAGGTAGCTATTCCATGTTTATTCTACCAATCTCCTATATATAGACTTTGGATTTCTGATAATAATAATACAACAAATAATTATACATATATAAATGTCTTTGACCCTGGATTCTGGCACAGACCTCCTAAAACGCTTATGATTTTCCAACTGACAAAAGCCTTAGGAACTTTTCTTCTAATATGTGGTATTTGATTCTGGTTCCTGACATAGAGTTCCTGAATCCTGTGAAGTCTCTTGGTTTAGAGTAATGTTCTAATAAAGTGACTCATGGTGAGTTCCTAGATGGGATCTGGTCACCAGAGAGACCAGATCGTGATTCAAAACATGGAATTTCAGCTTCATCTCCCATTGTCCAGAGAGAGAAGAGGGCCTCAAGATAGAGTTAATGATGCCTCTTGAGATGATGTCTTCATAAAAATACAAAAAATATAGGGTTCAGAGATTTCCCAGCTGATGAACACATAGAGTCAACAACAGAGTGTGTGGTCAAACTTCTGTATTGTTGCCAAATTGATACGTAAAGTGATATAATGTTAGTATTGATTTGCATTTTGTTGTGAATCAAGTTTAAATATTTCCATGTTTTAGAGGTCATTTTATATAATTTTTAACTTTGTATTTTTTTTCAATTTTAAGAGTTCTTTATATAGTAGTGATACTAACTTTTTATTTGACATACATTGCCAGTGTTTGCTCTCACTTTGTGATTTGCGTTTTGACTTTGCTTATTGTGACTTATGCTATTCAAAATTTTTTTTATTTTTAAATATTTAAATGTATCATTATTATAGAATTAGACCTTGAGTAATGGAAACTTAAATTTTAAAGGAATTCGGTTACTATTTCTACTTGTGACTTTTTTATATTTAAATCACTCATACATACAGAGTTTATTTTTGTGTGTGATATGAGATATATGAATTCAGTTTTATCTTTATGCAATGACTGGTTGTCACAAAACCATTTATTAAAATGTCCATTTTTGTCATAGGTGACCTGGTAATTTTTAATATGAAGCATGTAAAAGAAATCACTTTTCATTATCCATAGCTCCTTGATGCCAGCTGTTATTGTCATATTAAGATTTCAAAACATGATTGTTATTATATAACACTTACGCTATCCTAAATAGCAACAACAAAGCACCAATATGTGACAGTTTTAAGATAAAGTACAGAAGTTTAAATTTCCTGCTGCTTTCTATAATATGGCAGACAAGGTATTCTGAAAACATGCTCTATTTAAAACATGTAGAAATTCTGGATAGGATTGAGCAAATGACACTGATAATGTATGGGTGTTCTAAAAATAAAGTAAGCTAATCACCCCCCCCCATACATACTCACAGGCCAAAATGAGTAGAGAACTGAAAGTTGGAAAACAGAAATGAGGTTGTTAATATCACAAATCAAAATACCAAGCCCTTTGGTCCACATAGGGCACAGAAACTGATTTTTGATACCAGGAAAAGCCAATTTCATCTTGGGCTAGAAAAATCTCACCCCTTACTTTGTAGCCTAGAGAAATGCTTGTATTGCATTGACCATGTATTAAAAGACATGTATAAATATGAAAATAAACCTAATGTCTAGGATTTTTAAAAAATAGTGATGAGTTCAATAGGACTCATTAGCATTAGAAAAATAATTAGCTGTGCCATCATTAGCACGGATGAACCACACAAGGATAATAATGATCAAAAGAGCAAGTACAAATAGGTATTTTTCAATCTAAAATACATGTAAACTATACATTGTAGCTTAGTCTAGGTTTTCCTGCATATGTAGTACATCTAGGTATGTTCAAAGAAGTGATAAATACAAAATTCACTTGTGTGTAACTATAGCAGTGAAGAGGAAAGGTAAATATTAGGAGTTCATGGAGCACTTTCAAGTTTTACTAATGTTTTCTCAGGTTAAGTGTTTCTTTATTAACATCTTTTTCTGTCGTGTATTCATTTACTCCAATGTAATTTGGTGCTCACCTACTATGTGGCAGGCATTGCTCAAGGTAATTGTTATATCAATGAACAAAATAGGTGAAAAATCACTTCCTTTGTGGGGCTCCTGTTCTAGACAAAGGATACAGAAAATAAATTAAAAAAAATACAAGTTATATGTACTTGCTACTTTATGTACTTATTCTCCCTTATATGTAAAAGTTATATATTATGTTAGCTGGTGATAAGAACTGCTGGGAAAAGGTAGTAGCTGATAGAATAGGTGGGAGAGGAACATTTACTTTAAATAATATAGAATGAGGTCTCACTGAGATGGAATCTGAGCAAAGACTTACAAGGACAAAGGGGAGTATAAAATAGTTTGAAGGAGGGACATTTTAACAAGTATTATAACTAGTACAAGGCCCTCAGACTGGATCATGCATGCCAAGAGTATTCACAGATTTGAAGAAATGCTATAATCATTGGAACACAGTGAGTGGAAGAGAAAGCAGAAATGAAGTCAGAAATGTGTGGATAGTGGCCAGAGATACTCTAGGACTTTGAAGTCAAGTGTAAGGAGTTTTCTGAGCAAAGTAGGGAAGTTATTTGCAGGACTTTGAATAAAGAATTGCTTATTTCTGACTATAAAAAGTATTGGTCTGACACACTGATGGAGTAAGGGTTGGATGCAGTCCACATGCATCCCAATGTTCCTGGTTCATATTCTGAGACTGGTGAATGGGAACAACCAAGATGAACAACTGAATAAAGTACTTCTGCCTCCTCTTTCTTCGTACCTGCCTGCCTATACTCGGCTTTAAAAAAATACCTCTAAAAAATAAAGGTATCAATTCACCTGAATGTAAAGAGTAGACTGGGGACAAGGACAAAAGTAGGGTAGTCAGATAAACACCACTGTAGTAATCAAGGCAAGAGATGATGATGATTGGACCAAAATGGTAGTGTAATAACTAGTAAGAAATAGTCAGATTCTCATCAGAATTTAGAAAGCACAGGATTTTGACGTGGGAAGAACAGTGTGAAAAGAAAAAAGAAGAGAGTCCATGAAAACGCCAACGTTTTTGGCATGGGCAAAAAGAATGTAGTTGTTACAAACAGATGTTGGGAAGGCTGTGGACCTATGTTTCCTAATGCTACCATAACAAAATACCACAGACTGATGGCTGAAACTGCAAAGATGAATTTTCTTACAGACATGGAGGCTAGAAGTTTGAGATCGAGGTATCAGCAGGTTTGGTTTCTAATGAGGCCTCTTTCCTTGGTCTGCAGACGGGTTCTTTTTTCTTCGTATACACGTCCGTTGTCTCTTTTGTCCTAATCTCTCTTTTATTGTGACACCAGCCTGATGGGATTAGAGCTCACCATATGAATTTATGTTATTTAATTACCTCTTTAAAGTCCCTGTCTTCAAAAACAGTTACATCCTGAGGTTCTAGAGGTTAGTACTTACATATATGAATTGAATTCCATATATGAATATATATGCATGGAGTGTGATTGATAATGGATAAGTAGGTTTGGGGATGGAAGATGAAGGAGTTTAATTAAGTACATGTTAATTTAAATGTTCTTGGATTTCCACATTGACATGTTGATAGGCAGCATGAAATGGATCTAAAATAGAGAGAAGAGATACTAGTTACATAAGTTGCAGTGTTGTTGCAAGTAGAGTTTAAACTTTGTGGCATCATTAAGGGACTATGGACAAGTAGAAAAGAAAAAGAGGAGCGCAGATGGAGCCACTGGGCTCTCCTATAGTAAATATACAACAATAAGTCTGAAGATCTAAGAAAATAATCTGAGAAGAAAATTCAATAAGTCATGAAAGAGAAGTAGCAAGGAGGCGGGAATGATCATCTGTAGGTCAGATAAGATGAGGTGTAAGATTTAAACACTGAATTTGTCAAAGTGATGTTTTTTGTTGAAAGTTTTGGTGTTATACTGGTGAAGTGGTAGAGGGCAGACCCCTGAGAAGAGTGAACTTAAGAGAAAATAGGATCAGAGAAATTGAAGTCAGAGTAAAGATTGTTTTAAGAAATTTTGTATTAAAGGAAAATAGAGAAAAATGACAAAAACTGATGGAAGATTATGAGGGCAAGAGAAATAGTTTTATTTTTACGATGGAATAATAATATCACATATATGTGTTATGGGAAAGAGTCCATAGAGAAGTAAAAATTGATGATGTAGGAGAGAGAAAACAGAATTGCTGGAGCAGTGTCCTAGAGTGCATGAGTGAAACTTCCATCTACTAGAGGAATTATCTTTAGGTTAAAAGGAGCTATTTTAGTCAGGCATATATATACACGTATACATGTATATGTGTATGTGTGTGTGTATGTATGTCTTCATGTATAAATAATGTACATGCTTTATATATTTAGATATATAAAATATTTCAGGCTTAAGTCTCACTTAACAAATAGTTCATGTTTTGCCTGCTCTTCTTCATCTCATTCTTCTGGAAAATGCCCCCTCATACCAAGTGGGTGCTTCTAGGGAGGGAGGTGGGCTTCCTGTTGAACTGAGAGATGAGTATGATTCACATTGGTTTCTAGCAGAGGGTCCAGGCATAGTCCTGTGAGCAGTCAGCATCCTTTCTTGAATTTTTCCAATAGAAGTTGAGAAAAGGTATTTTGCTGCAAAGATGTAAACTTGAAATGTTTTGCCATGTGGATAAACTTTAGAGAATGGAGACCATAAAGAGGCAAAGACAGAGAGTGGAAAAATAGTATATTCCCAACACTGTGCATATCCACGGTTCTGCTTATTTATAGGTCATTTCTAAAGTCCTTCCCAGTCAACTAAATGGTGAAACTTTTTTTTTTTTTTTTTTGGTTGAGTCAAAAGAAGGTAGCCAAGGACCTTCAGAGCTGATACAAATTGCCCTTATTTTTTTTTAATATTGATTTAATATGGTAGCATTTGTTCCCTGTGCTTCACCCACATGAAAATCACCTGCAATGGCACATTTAATTATAAACAAGCTTGACTATTCCCCATTTCTTACATCTCACATCCTACTAATCAGTTAATTCATCATTCTCTACAATCAGAATATTTACTGAGTCAGATCCCTTTTCACCATTATCTCTCTCTAGTCCAAAGCTACCCCCATTACTTATCTTGTTGAGGGAACAAGTGATTATTTGTCCCTAACTCTTTTTCTAGGTTCACTCATTCTTTTTATTCCACCTGGAGTTTTCCATTTACTCAGCCAAAAATTTCCTCTCTACTATGCTGTGGTACCTCATCCCCTCAACATGAAGTGATATCTACCCCATTAAAACCCCAAAGATCTTTCCTATGTCATTTGTTTCATTTTTCTTTGCACACAATTTTTTGGAACCTTTATAAGACATTCATATTGAGAGTAGTCTTGGTCAGCATTGTTGTATCTGAAGTATCTTGTATATACTGTGTTCTCAGTAAACAAACATTGTGCTAATTTATTAAAAATTAACCTAGACTTTTTAAATTTAGGTAAAACTATTAGGGGGGAATACTAGGGAAATGTATTGAAAGATATAGATACTATGACTTTATAGCGTTTTTTAGTAAATTTCAATATTAGTGTTGCTTAATGGTAAAAATATATGAGAATTTATGTCTCTTGACATCTTGTATTTACATTATTTTGTGTTCCCTTTTCACTCTAAGCTTTATTAGATGGAGAAAATAGAGCAGTAACAAAAGAGAAGAATGTGGAAATGTGCCATTTCAGAAAAGAACATGGATATGCCATTATTCTTGGATTGCTAGCCTTTTGTTCGTAGAAAAATATCATTATGATCTCAGTTCATGATAGCCTTCGTGAACAGAAACACATCAGTTGATATCTCCCTATAATTGCTGACCTAGCAACTGCTATCCTAGCATTATAAATATTGTCTCATTTTTGAAACTTATTTGCTTAAATAAAAGCTGCTGCTATGAGGCTTATAGGTTAATTATGCCCATTCACCAAAAAAAAAAAATGTTTGTTTAAAATTTGTTGCTAAAAATTTCTGAGTTTAGTAGCAAAATTATTTTCACATAAAATTGCTATTTACCCGTTAAGAGTTGATAGAGATAGCTGCCACTGATTCATGAATACTCTTATACCTTGGACCATTTCTATCTCTTTTTCTTTTGATGCCATACTTTTGTCAAACACATCGGTGTGAAATGACATTGATTAAATCCCTTATGATTGTCCAAGTAAAATCATCTTTTCAGAATGATCCTAAACTGAAAGGAACTTTAGGTCATTCATTCTAAAAATTTGAGTTTTCAAATGGTGAACCTAAATAAGAAGATATGCTGTCCTCTCAACCTATACTAGGAAACCCTGACTGCCTGCTTAGGCTAATAGCTTATTAAAGCTATAGAGTAAAAACCAGCATTAGACTGATAGTGTCATATGATCTGTCATGCAATGTAAATACCGAATGTTGTGTTCCCAAGGAGGAAAAAAGTGGGAATTTTGTTCCATGGCAATGGAATGGAATGTCCCCTTTGAATTACATTTTTGGGGGCCCATTTTACTCTGAAGTAATGAAAGCTTTGCATAAGTAACCTGGGGTAGACTATGGTCTTTTGAAACTAACTTTTTCTTACTGCCAAATAAATCGCTTTTAAATATGTTCTCTTTGAGGCAATCATGACATCCATTGGCCAACTGGATCTGGGGTTTTGCCTGGATACTTTCCACATTGCACGTGGTTGTCAATTTGAATTGTGTATCAACTACCCATCATATTTGGCACATCTGTACTTAACATTGGCATTAATTTTAGCCTATTGTTCTAATTGCAGTACTTTGATGTAATGACACCATTCAATTCACAGATGGTACTGGTGGGGGGTTTTCCCAAAAAAATATAATGTAATTTTAATTTGGAATGTGAGAATGCCAAAAATAAGAGCTTCATTGATTAAGTTATCTGAGCCTGCTAAACAGTTGAAAATTTGAACTAAACAGGAAAAACTGAGAAAGAGAACAGCAGGTTTCAATACCGACCTACAGAAAATGTTTTGTTTTTTGATTATAGTCTGTGGGACTAATAGGACTTATCTGTTCACTAATTTTGACATACTTAAGAAAATAAAATAAAATCTGTATTTTCAAATGAAGTCATTTTTTAAAGGTGCAATAATTTTGTGGATTAAAGGGCCTGTAATGTGATAGGTAATAACTTAATTTAAAAATTACATTATTTTTATCATCACAGATTTGCTATGTACATACACACACACATCTCAAATGGTTTCTGAGTGTCACTCACAATTTCCTATGATATCATGAAACAATACCTATCACATTTTGCATTTACGGAATTAAATTAGGGCAAGGTGGAGTAATTTTCCACTGGTGTTAGGGCTGCTCACATATGGAGGAATGACTAGAATACAGATCTCTGTTCCTTGGAGTCTTGGAGTCACAAGCAGTACTCCTCTGATGTGTAGGAAACAAAGTTCTTCCCATCTGAGTGGAAGGCAGAGTGACTTCAGTTCATTGATGAGGTAGGAAATGCTGTTTGGCCGCATAAGTGCTGATGGTATCTGAAGCTCCATCCCCTGCCCTGAGGAAAAGTGGGAACTAAGTATCCTTCCACAGTAGATTTGTAAGTAGCAGTTATCAGGAAGGAGCCTGAGAACAAAAGAGCCATCTATTCTGAGACTGAGCCATCCAAAGTTCAGTCAAATAAGAAAATTTCAGGAGTTGAGAAAGACTTGTTCATCAGTTTATACTAAAACGGAATTTTGAGTTTTACTTACTGTAAAACTCATAGACTGGGATATTTTGGGAAACTCGTTTTAAATAAGCAATATCCTTAAGCACTGGTCTCCTTACACCCTGCACTTCTCAATGGTCACAGGAAATCCCAGCCCATTGCAATTGCTCACTTTCATGGCATAAAGGATGTATGAACATTGTATTAGGGTTTGGTGAGAGGCTGTCCTGAGAAGCTGTAGCGCCACTAACTAGATCCAATTCACTCTGAATCCACTTTGGGAATTTTCACCTACATCTCTCTTCAATCTCTTTACTCCACGTCCCTCCATATTTTGGGGTAAGGTGTATTAATTTATTTAAATGGCATCTATCATGCAAAAAGTTGTGCTAAATTCTGTTTTTATTTCTCTGTGTTTCCTGTGGAGTTTCAACATCAATGATCTGCAAAATTGCATTGTCCTTTCTTCAGTGATCAGGACTGAAATGTAGGCTACCCTTTATTTTTCTCCATCACTCCTGAGTGGTAAATTAGATCATGAATCTCGGAAATGTGCCAGTTTTATCTTGCAGTGACCTTTCAAGTCTTAAAACATTCTTGTATGCTTAAAGTAATAGGCTCCATAGAAATATATTTGTGGAGAGTATGTGTGTTTACAGGAAACTTGGAACTGTGCCTCCTTGTAAGGCTGTGACTCACAGTTCAGTGCTCCATCCACTGCAGAGGAGTGTAGAAAGAGGTCACAAAAGAAGTTGTTGCCTATAATGGCATAAAGTCCTCACTCTCCACTTGACAATAAAGGGGTATCTTAATTTTAGATAGCCATACATTCTGAGTAAGCTAAGGGACCATTTTGCATTTCTACTTTTCACTATTGTATTTTTTGTTATGATCTAGAAGTTATTTCTCCCCCATAGTTACCCTTTTATACCTCCATCCCACTTAGATTTATCTACTTGTATATCTTTATTACCATAATTTTCTAAAAAAGATTTCCTTTCCAGGTATATATTTTTATTTTACATATATGTATGCATGTGTGTGTATATACAAACTTCTCACCTACTGCCAAAAGTTATTGTGTTTTAGTCAATTTTTGAGGCTGTGCAGCTGTTAATTAAAGTGGCCATTACACGATCTCACAGATAATTTTAGAATAGCATACTGCAAGTCTGAACAGATCTACACCTGTGTTTACCTGTATACTAGAACTGATTCTGGGGAAATCCAGATGAGACCCAGGTGTCCAACTCACTTTTGTTGCAAAATTTACATTTTGCACTAAATATGTTTATGCCTCACATTTCAGTTACACAGTCCTAATTATGATGAATGGCATTTCTATATCTCTCTGGGAAGTGGAATTCCTTTTCTTTCAAGAAGTAGAAGTACAAAATTGACTTACTGACATGCCAATTTTCAAGCTTATTGGAAAGAAAATTCTAGAGCATTGCTCTTCATTCAGTGAATTTTATCTTAAGCCTAGTTTTGAGATAACTAAACAAACAATAAAGCATCTTTCATACAAAACCTGTTTGTAGGAAAAAAAAAACTAAAATAAGAGATTGCTGAAGTTCAATGCATGATCAGATAAACTGAGCAGCATTGCTAGTGTACTTAGCTTTTAAATTAACAATGCTGCATAATAAGAAATATTAAAATGCTTTATTTGGGAAGGGGCTGTAACACAAAGGCTTTTGAATAACTACCCCCTTTCTTTTTGCTTCATTTGTTGTTCTACATTGTGCTGAGAAATGAGAAGTTCTGAAATGTTATCTTCTAACTGAAAGAAGAAGCTAGTTTGTTCTGGTTGTTAGGTTATCATGTTGTTCAAATTGAGGACTATTTCAGTTAATTTTCTGAAATTAAGTTTCAATTCATAACACACAGTAAATTACATTTTAAGTGACCTAGCAATTTTCCAAGTAACCTAAACAATGATTGCCAACATAATATAGGTTTGATCTCTCTGTCTAATCATCACACTAACTCTTCAGCAGCTAAAACAGTTTAAAAAAAATTCAGCTGTTCTTCATCTGGCCAGTTGTTCACTTTAACTAAACATGGGGGGAGGGGGTCCTTTGATCAAATGTGCTGTAGGTAGTGGGATGTGAATATATTTTTAGTAGGTCTATCGGATTACTAATCAGCCTCAGTATTTTTCTGGTAAATGTGAATTGAAAATTATTCAATCTCTCCCTTTATTTATTCTGAGTTTCGGATGTTCCTAGGATGTCTTTCTTATACTTTGTCTGTAGAGTAATTATTTTTTCACCCTTAAGAATGACTTTAAAACCACGTGATTCTGTGTGCAACATTTTAAATGATCTGAAATCACCTGTTAAAGACCATACTATTTTTCTGCTATCATTTATAAATGGTGTTTGCTCCTGAAACTTAAGAAAACATTTCAACAATTTTCTAGTTTTTATTGTATTTAAGTAGCACTGAGCCTTGTCTATGCCTATGTACAATATTAGTAGGAAATATATGTAACAATATTAATTATAATAGAAATGAGTTAAATATACTCTTATAATGTCTTTATAATTTCCTTTATATATTAGAACAATGTTTCTCCAATATGTAAGGACACCATGCATTCAAAAATTCACTGTTTTATTCCTTTAAAAAAGTGAAACAAATCTTACGGTTTACTGAGGTCACATGTCTCATTTCTTCACTCAAAAATGTTATGACATAAATATGAATAATCCTTGATTGGATTGTTGTTTTGTCATAATGGAACCCATTGTCACACACTTTGATGTTAAGATATTCCTCAATCAAATGTCCTAAGAAATATGAAGAGTGATTCTTTCATATCTGGAGCAAAATATATGATATAAATCAATTAGAACAAGATAAATATGTTTTAAATGAGAATCAACTGGTTCTAATTTGTGTCCTGAAAAGAGGGAGAATAAAGCTATAATTTTTTGAGTGATTAATATGTTCTAGGGACTAAGTTAAGCATCTTACATTTTTTTACTCATTTTCTGCTCATAAAGAATCATATCATTCCCATTTTATAATTAAGGAAAATAATCGGGCAACCACTCCATGCTTTTAAAGTACATATTTATGGAATTCACTGAATTTCTATCCATCTTTCAACTTTGTGGCAAAATTCACCTGCAAAGTGTATAACCCATTTTCTATACACCTGATTTTAAATTTCTCACACAAACATGAGTATACCTACATGTCACGGCACATCCAACTACATTAAAAATGAGTCAGTGTTTTTAGCATAATCACTAGCAGACTTCTTAATTAGCCTGTCAGTTCTCTCAAAAAGAAAGTTCACTCCTCCTTTATGTATGTGAACAGATTAAGCAAGTCTTCCACTGATTTCCTGTTGACTGTGGTTATCACAGTTTCATGTCAACTCTGAGTACTGAATCACATTCACAAGCAAGGACTTGAAGTCCTTTGTGTAACTTCACTTGAATATGCAGTTGAGAGTGTCTACAGGATGATAGCTTACTTCACCTGTTGTGTGGGTGACCCTTTAGGCCCCTCTTCTGTTTGCTGAGTTGGATGGCGGGCCCAAAACCCGAGTGTGGAAGTAGACCATGAGGATCCATGGAAGGTGGGTGGAAAGACATGGATAGTGCGTGAGTCCCTCTGTAGCATTGTAATTAGTACTGCGTGATTTAAAATGTGACTATACTGTATCAGAGGCAAATGATAGCTGTCTCTGTGGAACATTTGCTATGAAATACATTATGCTGTATGCTGGGTGTCAGTAAAGTTTTTCTGAAAAGGCCCAAATAGTAAATATTTTAGGTATCACAAGCTGTATGATCTCTGTAGCCACTACACCAACCTGCCATGTGGCCTGTAATCAGCATTAGAAAAGTAAACTTGGTGCCCTGGTGGAACAGCAGTTGGGTCACTTTACCTCCAAAGGAGCAGGTCACAGACCCTGGGTTCGAGTCCCAGGTCCAGGGGGAAAACAACCAGTGTGAACAACTAAGTTAAAAAATAAAGACTCTTCTTCCTCTTTTTTCTTCTCGCCTTCTGCCTGCCTGCTCGCTTTCATTCCTGCCTGTGCCTTTCCTTTAACCAAAACACAACAAAACAAAAAGTAAACTAATGAGAATATTCTATATTCTGATATCATTTTCTTTCTTCAAACCAACTGTGACTTGCACTTGGCTGACACACTATGACTTCTTTACCTCTGATATATATGTATGTATACACACATAGACAGATAGATAGAGAGATATTATCTGTGGTCATTAGGAAAAGCGTCAGAGAAAGGTATTATTGAATGTACTCAGTAAACTGGGGTTCTTCAGCGCATAAAAGATCTCATAGGGAAAATTGAGCTGAACCACAGGATTCAGTCAAGAATTTGATATAAGGAAAGAGTTAATAAAGTGTCAGAATGCTAAAAAGCCAACCAGCCTCCAGTCAGACAACCCCATGTTTAGCAGAAGCAGCAAGTGGCACTCATCCAGAAAGGAAGCCGGGGCATTAGCAGAATCCAGGAGCTGTCTGCCAAAGACTTTGTCAGAAAGGGCCATCCAGAAAGTCTTACCCTGAAATCCTTTCCACCCTCCCATCTCCTACCAGCTGAGTGAATCTTAGCTGCATTATAGTTTGCAACTTACAGTTTCTTGAGGAATAGAACAGAGAAGGGAGTTGACCTTAGAGCACATGGTAAGTGATAGGAATAAAAATAATTGTCACCTTGTCACATTTAGAATCAAGGCCTGTCTACCCCAGCTTCTATGGACTTCTAATGTTGAACAGTTTAAGCAGAGTTTGCCTCTTGTCCTCTCTGATTTGTAGACATAGTGTTTTGTAGGCCCTTGAAATGTAACTCTTGAAATTTTTAGCCTCATTCAATAGCACTCATTGTAAAGAAATCTTATTTCTATGAAGAACTGAGATGCTGATCCATATCCACAGTAAAGTGAAGATTTTTTTGATAATTTGCCAATATAAATGCCTTTGTTTTAACAATGTTGAAAAGAGCATGCTTATGAAAAAACATCAAACTGTTTTGTCTTTAAATGATTCACATGCAGTACCTACCTTGTCCCATTTTCATTTGATTACTAACTCTTAATCTCACAAGAATATTTTTTAGTATCAAGTGTACAACAGGCCTTAGACTGACAATATTAGTAGTGCCTACAAACATTGCTCAAAGATTGTCCTCTCATTGTTTGGCTTTTCAAACCTATGCAGCCTTCATGGTAACAAGCAAATGGTTAACTTTAAAGTCCCAGGAGGCTGTAAGAAGGTAAGAAGTAAATGGAGATGCCCAGAAATTTATAATTTGCTTCAATAATCTCTACCTCTCTTGGGGAGACTTTTCTGTTACATTTTAACATGGGAAGATTTCATTACCCAAAGTTCCAGAATCAGGAAAAATAACATCATGACTGCAGAAAGCAAATCAATGCATATCCTTAGAGAGATGGAGAAGGCTGGGCATCACAAAAAGCAGAAACCTAATTCCCAAGACTAAAAGTGACGCTGGAAATTTTGCAAAGTGTTGTTCGAGTAAAAGTCCATCACTTAAATTTGGGTGTAATTAAAAATTTCAAAGTTAATTCAGAGTTTGTGAGCAATTGCAAATAGAAAAACAGAGTTTTCTGTCATTAAAATTCAACGCTGGTAGAAAGAAGAGATTGTTATGGCACAGGCAGACCAAGCACAGTGGAAGGCGAGAGAATGATGCATTCTGAATGCACGCTCTGTGAGAAGACACATTAGCCACAACAGGACAAAGGCAGGGCAATCGGGATTAAGTTCTCATTTCAGACCCTGGCCGCCTTTGTTCTCAGTGGAGACCCTGAAAATTTCCCTTAGTCTGGAATTAAAAGAAGAAATTTAAATGCTATTGAAGGATAATATTGGATAAATCCAATGGCAGTTGTCTTTGAGTTTTTCATGCCTGCAGTGGGCTGATCCAAGGGAACAGAATAATGTGGTCTGCAGGGCTTGCCCCCTGGTCCAGGGCTTTTATTCCTGCTCCATCACTGAAGAGCTGCAGTGTTAATTCAGTTTATTTATCTGTTTTAGGCCTCAGTTCTCTCACCTTTGAAGTGGGGATAATTATAGTATCCTCCCAGATGGCCGTTGTAAGGATTTTAACCAGCTATAGCATTCTGATACAGTACTTTAATGAGCATGTTAAACACCTGAGAATCTTGGTAAACTGTATATTCTATTTCAGTAAGTCTGGGTGGAGACAGAAATTCTGCATTTCTAACAAGCTCTAGCTCATGTTGATAGTGTTGGTCTGTGAACCATACTTAGAGTAGCAAGGATTCATAAAGGCGACTGACAGGTGGTGAAGCTTCTCTTAGTGCTAAAATTATTACACAGTATCCTTTGGAGAATGGTGGCTTTATATATCTCATCCCTATCTGAATGTCAACACATCACATACATTATGTTACAGTAATATCTCAATAACAGTTATTTTTCCTGCCTTACTGAGCTTACTGTCCTAAACTGAGCTTTCTCTCTCCCATACCTTCCTTTTCTTCGTCACCTCTCTGAAGGAGCCTTTATATTCTCAATTATTATAGGGTATATTTTCTGTAGCACTTTTGCATAATGACAAAGTACAATCCCTCAACAATTTTGCTGTGTAGATAGCTTTCCCTCCAAATAGAATATATGTTCTGCTGTCTTATCAGATATCAGACTTACCTTCTACATCAACTACTTTTCCTAACCTAATTCTCTATATGGGTTAAGGGCTCAGTTTATTGAGTTGGAGAAGCCATTGCTTATGCACACTTCGTTCTTTCTGAGATGAGCTGGTTCAAGCTGGGGTATGAGGCTCCTCTTTCTCCCTTTGGACAATTCTTGGGATAGCTGCCTTGCCACAGTTACTTCTCTCACCAACTTGAGACAGATGCAACTTGTTCTTCCCCACCAGCAGGGAGGGCCGTGCAAACAGTTTCCTTTTAGTTATCTGTTATCATCGTCACAATCTTTAAAGCTACCTATAAAGGACTGGAGAACTTTTTTAAATGAGTTTTATTTTTTTAATATTCCAAGTGTAACTAGTGAAACCAAAGTTCTTTTCATAAACCTTTTTCATCTTTTGTTTCTCTCTGCTAAAATGTCAAAGTTGTTTCATATATGAGTCCATGCTGCTGGTTGGGTGGTTTTACTAGAGCTTTTTGACTTTGAATGGAATCTTCCTGCTATTTTCAATTTTATAGGTTTGATCTGTTTTGGAAGAGAACATAATGATACAGAGTCATGAAGAACTATGCTTTGATCCATGACTCTAGTACTTGAAAGATCCCTAGTCTTTCTGTTCCTGGGTTCCTCTTTGATTAAAAAAGAGTAAATAATTTTTGTACATATGTACAGTTACTGGAACAAAAAAACTTATCTAAGTCATTCTCACTAAAAAGATTTTTCTCCATATTTAGAAAAGCTAACCAAGTTCATAATCATAAAGATCTTCCATTAAAAACATTTAGTATGGCCATTTATCTCCATTTTATAATTTTTGCTCTCACTGAGAATCAGAGCTTCATTCCAGAAGACATAAGACAATATCACAGCTAACCACAGCAAAGTCTTACAAGGGCAATTACGGATCTATGCAAATTCCCAAGTAGATCACTGACTGGAGGATTCAGTCAAATCTTTTGAACGATTTTCATGGGGGAAAAGGTAAGGTCACTTAAATAACTGAAGAATGGTATTGTTAATACATACTAGAAATCTCAACATTTAAAAAGCAAGGGTAAAAAAACTGAATTATGAAAACATGCTATTTTATCAGTAAGTCATTCATTCTTTCTATCATTTATTTTAAAGGAAAGGTACAGGCAGGTTAAAGACGAGCAGACACAGGGAGGCAGGAAGAGAGAGGGGGATGAAGCATTTTTATTCATTTTACTTAGTTGTATATCTTGGTTGCTCCCCTGGGCTCTGAGCTGCAAACTCATGTCCCTGGGATGTGCATGGACTGTGTCCAGTGGTTGTAACTGCCGAGCCACCAGGGCATGCCTTAACAGTAAACTTTAAATACCAATTTTCCTTTTTCTCTTTCTCTTGCAAATACAGGGAAAATGATGCAATATTAACTTATGCTTCATGTTTCCATTTTATATTTATTGTTTATCTCCCCAATGAATGCCAAGTTCCTTTTTTTTACTATAAAACATGAATTTATTTTTAATTATAAGTTTTATGAACTGAAGTTTGTTATAGTATATACATTTAAAGTATGCATTATTATAAGTCAATATCTATGTATATTCATTAAGTTCACCATTAAAGGTTCAGTTCTATCCTTTACCATATAACTGACCCATTGTACCCAATTTGCCCATCTCCTTTTCCCCCTTCTCTTCTGCTAGTCACTATTTTGGTCTTATAGCCTGAAAGGTTCTCATTTTAAAAACAATTTGTTTGTCTTCTTTATAGACCACATATGTGTAAAATCATTTGGAATTTGTCTTTACTACATCTAATTCACTAAGCCTAATACTCTCTAGGTACATCCTTGTCGTTACGAATAGCAGAATTTCATCTTTTTGATAGCTGTTTAGTATTTCATTACGTATATAGACAAAATCTTTATTCATTCATCTGTTGATGGACACTTAGGTTGTTTCCAGCTGTTGGCTATTCTGAATAGTGCTACAATAAACATGGAGGCACATATACCTCTTTAAATTAGTGTATTTATGTTTTTCAAGTAATACTTAGAAGGAGATCATGAGATCATGTGGGATCTCTATTTTGAATTTTTTGAGCACTCATTATACTGTTTCCATAATGGTTGCACCAATTAACACCATCACCAACAGCACACTAAAGTCTCCTCCCCACATTTTAGCCAACACCTGTTGCTTTCAGTCTTTCTGGTAACGATTTTCACACGCATGTGAGATATCTCATTGCTGTTTTTATTTAGAATTTCCTAATAATAAGTGATTATACATTAACATCTTATTGTCCATGCCCTCCTTGGACAAGTGCCTATTCAGATGTACTGCCAAGTTGTTAATCAGGTGGTTTGTTTTTTTGTTGTTGTTGTTGAGTTTCATGAGTACTTTTTAAATTTTGGATACTAATCCCGTCAGATGTGCAAACATCTTTGTGGTTTGATGACAGTTTATTTTGTTGTGTAGATGGTTTTTAGTTTCATTTAATTTTTTTTGTATTTTAGCTTTTGTTTCTCTTGCTAATTGACTCAGGGTCCCCCCAAACAAATCTAAGATCAATGTCAAGAAGCCTATTGCCTATGTTTTCTTCTATGCGTTTTATGTTTTTGGTCTTGTGTATAAGTCTTTAATCCATTTTTAGTTATTTTTTGTATATGGTGTTAATGATCTAGTTTCATTTTTTTGCATGTGGTTGTTGAATTTTTCCAGCCTCATTAACTGAAGACTTTCCATGCTCCATTTGTTTTTTTTCTGAATGTGTTGGAAAATTAAATACAAAGAGTTTTCATACTCACCATGTATACCTGAGGTGGAACTGTCATCGAATGCAAATACTATTTATGCACCTGAATGAAAATGATGAAGATATCAGCTGCATATCTTTTTTAGAACATTATTTATGAATTGACATTAATATGTTGATTATATTGAAATCTCTGCTTGTGTTTGAACCAATCAAAATAAAGTTGGAAAGGAATACAGTTTCACCTTTGCCTCTGCCACAACTTGTCCTGTTAGTAGATGAGAAGTTAGAAGAAAGACACTCCAGGGATTGAAGAGAACATGGCTTCCATGCTTCCATACTCCTCTCAAGCTGACCCAGTAATCTGTCTGGGTGAGGGGGACATCCCCCATTCCTCTGAGACTCTTCACAAACTGGACTAACATTTGTCTTTGTCATACATTTTCCATACTTATATGGGTTTATTTCTGGGCTCTTAATTCTGTTCCATTGATCTGTGTGTCTTTTTATTCCAAAACCATGCCGCTTTAATTACTTGTTGACTTACACTTTAAATTTAGGGAGTGTGATACCTCCAGTCTTGTCCATTTTTTTTCTCTGAATTGTTTTGCTATTCAGGGTCTTTTGTAGTTCCAAATAAATGTCATCATATTTTGTTCTATTTCTTCATTCTTTGAAGAATACCATTGGGATTTTGATAGGGATTACTTTGAATCTGTGTATTGCTTAAGATACTGTAGCCATTCCAGTGATATTGATTCTTGAAATCCATGAACAAATAATATTTTATATATTTTTAAAAAGATTATTGCTCAAGTAAGGAAAAGCAATGAGGGCTTATCTACTATTATATGTTATAATGATGTCATTGGTATGGTGAGAAGTTTCTGAGCATCAGGGGAAGATTGTGATGGCATCATGATAGGTAGGCCAGTAAGATGTGTAAATTCTTCCCTGTCAATTGCTCCTCTTTCCTTTGGGGTTTTAAACTGAGGGAGCCAGATTCAGCTAACATTTAGGTACATGAAGAGACAATTAAATCGAGGCCTAAGTCTGCATTTCTCCAACCTAGCTGCACATTAGAATCACCTGAAAGAACCTGAAAGAAGTTCTTCTGCTCTGGCCTTACCCCACTGATTCTAATTTGACTTTGATGTAGGTTAGGATCCCAAATTTGATAATTTTTGAAAAGTGCTTGACTTTGATGACCAGTCAGTGTTGAGCCCCACTGGCCTAAAGAGCCTTTCCATCTCACCTCTCTCTTTCACACACCTTTCTCTGGGTATGATTCCTGGATGCCCGTGGTTGTATTTTCTCTAGGGAGAAGAAGGGCAAGGACAAGAGACCATACTGTGAGAGGCAGTGTGGCTACCCACCAAGGGTCAGAAGCAAGATGGCAGCTTTATCCTTATCTTTTGTAAAATTAATGATTCTTTTGATTGTGGCACAATGCCAGCCGAGACCAGAAACATAACAGGCAGAACTCTTTGCTGCCTTATGGCTCCTTGAAAGAAGGCAATCAGGCAGGTCACACAGAGGACTGCACTCAGGGACAGGGTAATAGTGGAAGGCGCAGTTTATCTGTGGTACTGGGGCAGGGTTAACTAGCTTTTGTGGGCTTACTGTAGCTAATATGAAGAACTTCATAGGCTGCAGACCACAGGAGATGTCCCTAATTGTCCGTACTTGTACTTGGGGCAATTGCCACAAGGGCACAATGGCTCCAGAATGGGAGCCAGTTAGGGGATAAGTTGGGGTGTGGACTTAGTTGCTCAAAAAGGAGAACTGACCAGCTTCTAGCTAAGGCCTCAAAACAACATTTTAATACCCTAAGAACCGTTGAGGTGATACCTATTTCTAGAGAAACAAAGCTTCTCTCATTAGTAAAATGTCTCAAGCACTTATGACCAGACTCATAGTTCCTCTGTTCTTAGGAGGAAGTAGAGAGAGTGGACTGGTGGTCAAAGTGGGGAGGGAGGCACAAAGCACAGGTTCCCATAGAAAGCACAGCCCCATGCTTGCCTGCCCTAGGGGACCGCATGTGTAGTGTAATTCGGAAATGTTTTGAAAACTTTTTGATGGATTCTGGAGTATCAACCCAAAATACAAGAATATTTATGCAGTGAAGTATATTAATATTTATGTAAGTTAGATAAATAATGATTACAAGTAGCCTCATGTCACTTCAGATCAGATTTGCAGCCCAGTGAGTTCAGGTCAGGTCAGATACTCTTGCCAAGTATGTTATAAACAAAACTGTTTCCAAAATTTTATAGATTCCAGAATTTCAGATAAGATGTTGTAGATTTGTATCTTAGGTAGTATTTGAAACTACGCTGTCGTGCTGTGGGTAATAAAATGATTTCTATAATGCTATGCACCTCCAGATTATTTTCTTATTCCATAGTTATCTGCTAAGCACTGAGTACAGTCAGGGGTACTGGCGATACAGAGAGCCATGGCGCAAAGTATCCAGTCTCAAGGGGAGTAGCTTTTGGTACAGTGTTAGTGTGTAAACTCATGCACATGAAAGCATGTGCAGTGCAGGCTGTGGGTGTGGTGTTTGGTTAAAGCACAGATATCATAGAGCCAGAGAACAGGAACCACAGCCAAGAGCCCAAGCTTCTGATCCCAAAACATAAGAACATTTAATAATTTATCATCTTAAGAGTCATTTGTGCAAAAACAATTCATATTTAATGGTGAAATGTTATAAGGTTTAACAAATATTACACAGTGGGAATAAAAATTACCTGTCATTATATTGTCCAGAAATAACCAGTACCAGCAGTTGTAATCCTTGTTTCTGCAGCTTTGTGGATAAGAGCAGGTATTTTGCAGTGCAATTCTTTAGTTTTCATGTGACCTTGAGGTTGTTATTTAACTTTTCTGTGCCTCATTTTTCTTAACCTTTAAAATGGCAGTAACATAATCATAATCATAATCATAACACTTATTTCATAGGGTGGACTTGAGGATGAAATGACTTAAAAGTTGTGGAGTACGTAGAATAGTTCAGGCACACGGTAAATACTCTAAACACTTGCTGTGCATTTAACTTCAGTGCTATGCTAGATTGTCAGCTACCAACATTGTATTTGCTGCCACCACTTCTAAGGACTTTTTTTTTTTTTTTTTGCAAAGAAGAAGCCTATGGAAGAAACCAGGCAAGATGCAGAAGGGAAAAGTGTGCTAACTGGTTTATTTGGGGTATTTTAGTGGTCGCATATAAGGGCAACAAATTCACCAGCTTCTCAGGATTCTTGGTAGTTTCTGCTTCACAACTGCAAAGTATTTCCAGAGATTCTAAGGAACCGCAAGGTTCCCAGAAAACTTGCCACCATCAAATTCCTATATAAAATCGTTATAATATTTAAAATGCTTACTTTCTTTTTATTGAACTCAGATACAAATCTCTCTATATTTTATTTATATCATTTAATGGATTCAAAGATATAAATTTTGACCTCAGAAGTGGTTTTGAGGAAGGGAAATCTATGCAATATGGGAATCTGAGATTCAGTTATATTTGATTGCTTTGATTAGATTTGAAAGCAGTAATGGTCCTACTGACAATGAAAATGGACACAGTGGTGTTTCATATCATACCATAAAAATAAAGTTACTTATGTCATCTATTGTCACTAAAGGACCAATAGAAGTCAAGATTTTGGGAGACTGACTACTGCAATAAATGATTATAAAGAAGTAGAGTCGAGTATCAGGCCTAATCATGTGCCGGCATCTTCTAATCATGCTAGACAACTGGAGGGAAAACAAATGATGAAATCACTCAAAATCCAGATAAGAAATTAGAAATCATATATGAACTGGTGTAAAGATCTTTCTTGTGAGCAATAAGGTTAAAATTTCTAAAATCCTAAATCTGAAATCAGATGCAGATTACAATGTAAATTGAATTTGTAGTCTTGAAGTTTCTTATGATAAATTAAGGCATTTTTATTGGAGAGAAAAAAATTGAGCCCCTAAAATTGAAGTGGTGTGGTGACATTTGCACAGTTGATAATGAAATTGAGTAACTTGGACTTCTTCTTGGCAGAAGGAGCCCTACTCCACTCTCTGAATTTCACTTCCCCTTGCCTCAAGAACCGCTAATGACTTCTCATGAAGTTGTGGCTGTGTAAGAAAATTGCTGATCCTCCTCGTGACCCTCATCCACTACTTGTTATTCCTGATCTCAGATTTTAGAAGATCACAGGTATACAGCATGATCAAAAGGAGATTGACTCCAAAATATTTCAAAATTTTGCCCATTATTCCAGGAAGAGTGTGTGTGTGTATCTTATAAGTATACCTTTTAAGGAATATAGAGTAGATTGAAAAGAGTGTACTAAGTGATCTGATTGAATTTATTGATATAAATATATTCAGCAGAGATTTGTAGTTCAAGGGGAGCATAAAAGTAACTGTTCGTTTGCTTAAACAATTGACAAAAAACTGATCGCAACAGAATCCTGTAGTAAATGAGGTCAGAATTCGAGAACCTTGGTATTTTGTAGAAAAAAAATTCTACAAACTAATGATCAAATCCACCCTACAGAATTTTCTGTGAAAGAAATTTTCATGAAAAATGTTTATGATTATTTTATGTTTTACTCTTAGGTGTTTTTTGTTTTTTGCTTTACCTATGATTATTTTCATACTGGAACGAATTCAAGTAGTTGTGACAAAGACTTATTACTCACAAAACCTAAGCTTTTGCTATCTAATCTTTTTGATGAAAAAAATTAAGTGTATATGTGTGCATGTATATGTATGTGCGTGTGAGTGGTAAATAGTTAAGAATTGCCTTGTGGTGTACTTCAGGTTCATTGCAGAGTGACTATATAAATATATAATATATAATAGCATATTATATATATCGTATATCTTATATGTCATTCTTGCTAACAGCTTGTACTTGCTAGTTTGATTTTCCAACTGCAGTGACTTGCTCTTGCTCTCTGTCACTTGCTCCTTTCTTGAGCTATTCTGTATCCCTGCACCCTAGTCCTTGTCCCACAGAGCTGACCTCCAGCCTGAATTATGCAGGTCCTCTGGGCCACACTCAGCCTGCCTGCCTGCTTTACCACTGGTTCGAAGGCAATTTCCCTTTGCTCTGACCTTGGATCCCTTCAAACCACCTCTCCCCAAAATTCTAGCTTCCTCTTACTCTCTCAGACTATGGGTGACAGTAGGTCTCCGCTGTTGTTGATTCCACAGGATTTTACCTTTTTGGCTTCCATCCTGCTCACTGCTACAATTAGTTTCTTCACCTCTCTTTAATAAAAAAACTTCGAATTGCCACCTTTTTTCCTGCCAGGAACAAGAATAAATCTAATAATACTAAGAAAGTGATAAAACTACTCTTAGCCATTTAATCAGTCAGGAAATATTTAAAAGATTTATTAAAAAGTTTTTAAAATAATTGCTGCAAACTTTCTACTTTTACATTTTCTTTTATGCCAACACTTTTAAGATTTTAAATCTACATCCAGGATCAAACATTCAACATGTAACTTAGATATGATAGTATTAATAAAGAAGTATTATGGCATTAAAATAAGATTATTTTTTAAAGGGAAGTGCAGGCAGGTAGGTGAGCAGGCAATCACAAAGGAAAAGACAGGAGGAACAAGCTTTCTACTTTATTTTTATTTAGTTGTTCACATTGGTCGTTTTCCCTCTGGACTCAGGTCTCAAACCCAGGGGGATGTGACGTCTTCTTTGGATACTATTGACCCCACAGCTACTCCATCAGGATGCGCCAATAATGATAATTTTTAAGTGTTAAGTACTTACGATATAAAAGACAAAACCTTAGGTACTTTGCATGTGGCATCTTCCAGAATTTAACAATCCTGTTCTACCTAGTTACTAAATTAATCCAAATAAGGAAGGACTTCGGTGGTATTTGGGATATGTGCAAGTGCTAACCAGACTTAGATGCAGTGTTTGAAGAAGAGGATAAATGTGTGAGGAAAAGAGTCAGAGCTTGAGTTGCAAAAGCTATGCTTATATTTAGCAGCATAACAAAGATAAGCAGATTCACAAATTCTAGGGCTTGAACCCTCTTCTGCCTCATCTCAGCGAATGCTCTTTCTCCTCTAACCCCACACATCTCTATGACCTGTGCTGATTTTTACCTTTTTTCATCATCTGACAGTGGTGAAAATAAGAGGAACATTTGGTGTGTACACATGTGTGTATTTATTTAATTAGCCACATAACTAAAAGTGGCCAAAAACTGCTGACATAGGTTATATTCAGAAATAGAAGACAGCCCAAGTAAAGATGATTCTCAAATCTCAAAACAGAAACTCAATTTCAGAGTGATTGTAAGAAGGATAAAAGTAAGAAAATCTTTGTATTTCACTAGATTCTTTCTGATGGGCATAATAAAACCAAATATCCAATTGTTCTGTAGAAATTTTGTGCCATGAATTTTGTGGGAAATAATCTGAAATAATTTAACACCCTAGTTACACAACTATTTGTATAATCAAGTTCCATTTTTGTTTTGCAAAGAGAGAGGCTGAGAAAAGCCAAAACCAAAAACTAAACCCACAGTATCATCAACTGTCATTTAACTCAAATAAGAGTTATTCCAAATTTTCCAATTTTTCTAATTATGCAGCTGTCGATGGTTATCATGTAATTCAGTCCTATGTACAAATATATGATTGGTAATAAAGACAACTGAATTTGGACCCAAGCTGTTTCAATGACACTGTGATACTGTAGATCACTAACTTTCTAGTTTCTGTCTCTTCTTTTAGCCATAGTTTGTTCCTCCTATATTTGTATAATACTTTACAAAATTTAGGAGAAAATTTGCAAACCTATGAAAAGCACTTGGCTACAGTACTAGGTAGCTGGTAGCTGTCAATAAATTACAAAAATTGTTCTTTTGGTTATTTTGATTTGCGCTGGAAAAGTCACATCTTTTAGTCACATCTGATTCAACAAAATGATCTGGAAAAACAGTGCCTAAGGGACTCACCATTAGATAAGATATGAATTCAGTGGTTCTCTAGGCTCTAGTTCTGATGAAGACATAACCTTAGGTTGCCTCAAAGGAGTAGTTATAGCTATTACACTGTTCCTAATAAATAATAAAGTGTGGCTGATACAAAAGTAATTTATATTCATGGATTAGCTGGGTACATAGGTTTAATAATATTGACATTATAGTAACATGCTTAATAGCACATTGTCATAGTATCATCTGTTAAGTATTTCTTACCAATGCATTTCATACCCTGCCTAATAATAATTTGTTAAAGGCAATGTAGCTGAACATATTAATTCCTTCATAAATGTGAACATCTCATTCTTGAATGGCACATGACTTAATTCATGATAACTTGGGTTGTGATGATATGCATAAAAACTCAGCCTCATCTGAATGGGAAGATTGCACAGTTGTAGTCTTATTACAGTTGGAAAATTGAAATGTGAAAGGCATGACAACTGCTATGATCTGCAGTAGAAACATTTGACTAAATACTGTATAACTGTTCTGTGTTGCCCTTGCCACTTATTCCTTGCCATTTTATCCTCTTACTGAAATGTAGAGTAGAATGACTGAGAATGAACAGAAGCAATGGTCATCTTCCTCAGTCACTCTAATTATATTCCCTGTTCTTTTCACCTTGCCTAGTTCAAAATCAAATTAGTGATGCTCAATCAGTCATATTTTTGTAGACAGTACTTACAGGAATGTCTAAAGTTTCTTTCACTTACTCAGTAAAGATTTATTGATTACCCCCATCATGTGGCAATGAACTAGGCCCCGTAGATGTGAGATGAAAGACAGCTATCCTATCTACAAAGCATCTTATATAAAGATGGAGATTATGTAAAAAGTAAAAGATTGAAGAGGAATATAGACAAGCTGCAGCAATAGCTGTCAAAATCTCTAGATATAAGATGTATCTACTTATGATTTTTTAAAAACTTGTCAAAAATGTTATTTGCCTTCTTAGAAATCTTATTGTCAGTGAATACAAAGAAAGACAACATTGTATGGGGTGCTTTAAATATTTGATGTTAAGTGTAGTGAACAGGTCTGATTCCCATGTCTTACTTATTATTTATTCTGAAAATATTACTAAGATCCACAAAAACTTTTCTTTTTGCCATGAGTATTTCAATTTTAAAGTATTTTTCCTATACTACTTTTTCACACGTTATACCAATTCTCACCCGTGATAAATTGATATTCTTGAGACCTAGATTGGTCAATTGACACATCAATTAACATATTTATGTCTTACTTAAAAGCATCAATAGAAAGGGAACAGTTCATTCTTCTATTTGTTCTTTTGTGTTTGTTGATGTTGTCTCCATTTCTCTTCAGTTAGTGTGAATAATATGAATTAGAAGGACAGATGCTTTTGTCTCATTTTTTCCCTCTCCCGTTTTAATCTGGATGCTTTTTGTAAAAATTGACAAGCTGATCTTAAATTTTATTTTGACATTCAAAGGAACAAAGGTAGCCAAAACAGTTTTGCAAGACAAATAAAAGTTGTATAACTCAAAATTCCCAAATTTAAAATTTACTGCAAAGCTACAGGAATCAAGAATGCTTGATACTAGCACAAGGAAAAACTTAGATCAGTGGATTAGACTTGATAGTCCACATATGCACCTTAAATTTAGTGTCCATTTATTTTTGATAAGAATACTAAAAAAATTAAATGAAAATAGTCTTATCAGCAAAGAGTAAGTACTAGGACAATTTTATATACACATGTGAAAGAGTGAAGTAGGAGTTAAACTCCGTACCTCACACCACGTAAGAAAGTTAATTCTGAATCTCATGCCTAATCAGAGCTTAAACTGTAAAAATCTTAAAAGAGGATGTTGGGGTAAGCTTCCTGACCTCATATTACTTATTTATTAGCTATGACACCAGAAGCATATCAACAAAGTAAAATATTGACTAAATATCTTCAGAATTAAAAGAAAAATAAAGGAAAGTTTCAGGCAGGAAGAACTAGGAGGAGAAAACACTTTATTTATTTAGTTGTTCATCTTGGTTGTTCCCCTGACCCCAAGATTTGAAGTAGGGACCTTAGTATATATATGAACTACCCATGGTGTGCTGAAGCATCAGGCTACCAGGGCACCTGCCAAAATTATAAATTTTGACTTTCAAAAGACATGATCATAGAAAAAATTTATATCCACCGAACATGATAATGTTGCATATTATATATCTGTTAAAGTTCTCATCCTAAATGTATAAGGAAAAACTTTAATTGAGATATGAATTTGCCTTGTTAAAAGATAAGTTTTTAAATGAACAAAGAATATAAATAGACATCTCTCTAATAAAATATAAAAAGGGTCAGTGACTAATGAAAAGATGTACAAAAATTTTAGCCATCAGGGAAGCACAAGACATAACCACAATTAGATATCACTTGACATTAAATAGGATGACTTTAATGAAAAATATACTGACAGATGTTGAAGATGTGGAGAGATCAAACCCTCATATACTACTGGTGGGAATGAAACATGGCACAGTCACTTTGGGTTAAATAAACAGTTATCATATGATCTAGCAGCTACACTCCTACACATGAACTCAAAATAAATGAAAATATGAAAACTTATTGAATCTTCATGCCATCATTCATCATAAAGCCAAAAATCAGGAACAATTCAATGTCCATTGACTGATATTTCTTGCTTTCATTCAGTGTAATATTTTCAGTGTTCACCCATCTTATAGTATGTATCAATACTTTGTTTCTTATGGCTGAATAATATTCCATTTTGTGAAGATTTAAAGGGAATCAGTCAGGTAAGAGGCTAACATAGAAACATAAAGGGTGGAAGCTGGTGAAGAAAGTGTTTTGAGAATGAAGGAATGACCAGATCTATTAAATGATGTTGAGAGGTTGAATAAGATTAGGATCGAAAATTGACCTTTGGATCATTCACTAAATTGACTGTTGGAGTTCTTTGAGAGAAACAGCTGGCTGAGTTCAAGAGAAAAGATCAGAAGGGAAAGAACATTGAGAGCATAAGCATTGACCTGTCTTCTAAGAACCTTTTCCATAAAGAGGAGCAGAGAAATGCTACAGAAGTTGGAGAGAATATATGGTTGAGAATATTTCTGTACTTTTCTAAGTTGGATGAGATGGTGTATAGAGCACTAGTGGAGAAATCTAGTGACATTGGAGAAGGTGATGGTGGAGAGACAGTTAATATATAAGGTGGTGGGTATAGAAGTTCTCTTATGGTTGCTTCTGTGTTTTCTGTTGTGGTTTTTCTTTATCTAATAGGATTTTTTTATACTATTTTTAAGAGTAGTTTTATGTTCACAACACAGTTGAGAGAAAGGTACAGAGATTGCCCATGCATACCCTACTTCCATACTCATCTCCCCTATTATTAACATCCCCCAACAGAGTGGCACATTTGTTACAGTTGATTGACCTACATTGAGTTGCTTCTTTTTGCTTTTAATCAATGGGGTATGAAACTTGCTTTGGTGCTATGACTGAGGAGGAAGAAGCCATGTTGAAAGAGGTATGAAATAGTCTGCTGGACAACAACAGCATGAACTGAATACGAAGATGACTTATATAACTTGGGTGAATTCATAGCCACGGTCAAGACCATATTTTCAGAATGTGGTCCTAAATTTGACTTGAGGGCAGACTTTGTTATTGTTTGATTGTGGATTGTCATGATCCACTCCTGGAAAGTTAGTTTATAGGAGCAGAAGAGTTCCAGTTTAACAAAGCTGGTTTTACCGGTTGATAGAGGGGAAGAGATAAGATAATCTTATACAAAGGAATATGGTAAGGATGGATCATGATAGACCATGAAATTCAAGCTCAGTTGAGAAGGCTATGATGACAAAGGAGAAGTGATAGTGAAACAGGCTATAAGATCAGTGGATTACATGTGCTGGTTCAGTGAAGAATTAAGAAAATAGAGAATGTAAGATGGAATTCTAGTTGATAACAGGGTGAACAATGATTTAAACCAAAAGATTGGAAAATCTTCAGTTACTAGTGTTGACATGAATCAAGATAATACTGAGGGAGTGGAAATCTAAAGTTAATGAAGAACAAGTAAGTCAATAACTAGAACTCTTTTTAAAATGGATCAACATGGAGATATGGAAACCACAAAGACAGGAAGAATAATGATCTCAAGTAGAAGTAAAACTAGCCAATATTTGAGAAAAGGAAAGGAGCCATAATTAGAATTGGAAGATTGAAGTGAGAGCTAGGTGGTGACAGAAATACTCTGAGGAAAGGATGATTGTATGAGGGATATTTTTAAAAAACTTGATGGTAGACCATATACCTGTCATGTAGAAATATTTAGGATACCTAAGAGAAGGAGGAGATGAGGTCAGATTGCATATATCAAGCTTGTAAAGAACTGCAGTTTTCTGGCTAAAGTCACAAAGGAAAAAAGAGAAAACTCTCAAAACTAGAATCAGAAATGAAAGGGGAGAAGTTATGTAAGATATCACAGACATACAAAACATCATAAAAGACTACTATGAGTAGCTCTATACTAATAAACTGGGCAACTTTGAAGATATGGACAGATTTTTAGAAAAATAGTCTACTAAGACTAAACCTGGAAAAAATAGAAAACCTGAACATAACAATCAAAAGCAAGGAAATTGAAGAGATAATCAAACATTTTCCTAAAAAGAAAAGCCCAGGACCAGATGGTTTTTCTAATGCACTTTACCAAATCTTCAGAGAAGAACTAGAACCTATTCTCAAATGTTGTCAAAACATTTAAGACCAGGAAACACTTCCAAACACTTTCTTTGAAGCTGATATTACGCTGATAACCAAAAGCACATAGAAATGTCTCCAATAAAGAAAATTACAACCAATATCTCATGAACATAGATGCAAAAATTTTCAACAAAATATTAGGAAACCAGATCCAACAATGCATCAAAAAGATCATCCATCATGACCAAGTTGGATTTATTCCAGGGATGTAAGAATTGTTCAACGTACATAAATCAGTGTAATACACCATATCAACAGGATCAAGGAGAACAAACATACGATCATGTCAAGAGACACAGAGAAAGCTTTTAACAAGATTCAATACCCATTTATGATAAAAAATAACCTGCAAAAAATGGGGTTAGATGGTACATACCTCAACAAAATAAAGCCATATGAGATAAACCCACAGATAGCATCATAGTCAACAGTGAAAAACTGAAAGCATTTCCTCTAAGGTCAGGAACAAAGCAGGGCTTTACACTCATCACTATTATGTAACATCATACTGGAGATCTTAGCTAGAGCAATTAGGTAATTAAAAGAAATAAAAGGAATGCAAATTGGAGAGGAGCAAGTAAAATTATCATTATTTGCAGATGACATGATTATGTGTGTGTGTGTGTGTGTGTGTGTGTGTGTGTGTGTGTGTGTATGTCTATTAAAACTCTCAAAAACTACTGTAACTAATCCAATACAGGAAAGTGGCAGGCTACAAAATCTATACAAAAGTCTGGTGTATTTTTATATGCAATTGAAAATGCTAAAAGAAAGCAAAATCATGAAAATCACACCATTTAAAATAGAAGTAAAGATAATTGAATATCTTGAAGTATACTTAATAAAGGAACTGAAAGACCTCTACAATTAAAAATGCATTAAATCCTTCTTAAAAGAAATAGAGGAGGATGCAAAGAGATGGAAAGACATCACTGCTCATGGTAGGGAAGAATCAACATTGTTGAAATGATCATCTTGCCTAAAGCAATATACAAATTTAATGCAATTCCCATTAAAATCCCACAGGCTTATTTCAAAGAAATATAACAAAAAACTTAAGTTTTTAACAGCAAAAGACCCCAAATAGCCAAAGCCTTATGAGAAAAAAAAATAATCCAGAGGGATTGCACTCCCAGACTTTGGACTATACTATAAAGTGACAATGATCAAAATGGTACAGTACTAAATTAATAACAGAGGCATGGATCAATGTACTAGAACTGTATCATCAGAAACTGATTCACTCACATACACTCATCTATGACAAAGGAGCCACAAGCATACCATAGAGAAAGTCTCTTCACTAAATAATGCTGGAATAACTGAACAGTCATATGCATAAGTATGAATCTAGACCACTCTCTAACACCATTCACAAAAACTAACTGAAAATGAACTACAGACATGGGCATAAGACTAGAAACCAGAAAATTCTTGGAAGACTGCATAAAAAGGTATTTCATGACATAAGCATTAGAGAGGGCTTTGGGCACTCAACTCCAGCACCAAAGGAAACAAACAAACAAACAAAAAACAATTAGGACTACATCAAATTAAAAATCATCTTCACAGTTTAATAAAACATACCCAAAACAAAAGACAACCTACTAAATGCGAGAACATATTTGTGTTCCATATTTCTGATAAGGGCTTAATATCCAAAATATATAAAGCACTCATAAAACTCAATAACAAAAAATCAGGCAATCCAATTAAAAAAATGGAAAGAGGAATTGTAGAAACATTTTTTCAAAGAGGATATACAGCTGGCCAACAGACACATGAAAAGATGTTCCTACTTGCTGGCTATCAGGGAAATGCAAATCAAAACAACACTGAGCTATCACCATACACCTGAGAGATTGGCTCTTATCCATAATTCTGGAAATAACAAATGTTGAGGATGCAGAGAAAAGGGAACACTTTTACACACTATTTGTGGGAGTGCAAATGGGTTAACCCCTTTGGAAAGCAGTGTGGAGATTCTTCAAAAAGTTGGATATGGAAATCCCATATGATCCTACCATCCTACTTCTGAGTATTTACCCAAAGGATACAAAAACACTCATTCACATAGATTTATGCACCCCCATATTTATTGAAACCATGTTCACAGTATCTAAGAACTGGAAACTACTTAAGGATAAAGAAGGATAAAGAAGATGTGATACGTATACACAATGGAATACTACACAGTCCGATGAAATCGTATCATTTGAATCAACATAAATGGATCTAGAAGGGATTATACAAAGTGAAATAAGTCAAGAGAAGTAAGATAGATACCAAATGATCTCATTCATAGGTGGAATGTGAATAGAAAAACAAAGGAACATATGAAACAAAACCAACCTTTGGAAACTTGCAGTAGAACAGAAGTTGCCAATAGTGATGGAGGTAGGGGGAACAAGTGATGGCAGAGTCCACCGGACAATGCGGAAGAACACTTAGCGATTTGGTGGAGGTCAGTGTGTGTTGATATATGCACAAATGGGGAACCTATATATGAGTTTAATTAATTTTAAAATGTGAGTTTAATTAATTTGTAAAACCAAGTTACTGCAATGAAATACTAAAAAGTTTAAAAAAGCGAACTACAGTTTGCATGACTAGCTCAAATTTAAAAGTTGTGTTTACAGTCACAGATGTAGCTAACCTTCACATTTTTTCCAATAATTTGGAAATCTTAAAACAACACAAGTACATGAAACTTCATTTGTCATCATAAAAGGAATATTTTGAAAGTTTATCTTTAATCTAATTTTGTATTTCTGTAAGGAGATAAATCAGGATACTTGATTTTATGGTGCTGTGAGATGCTGTATTCTTTAGCATTATTTCTATTTCCTTGAGTATAGCCAAGAGCTCTTTTCCCCTCACCCAGAATACATAAGGACTGAGTATCTGTTTGCCAATGGACCACTGGATGGGATGAAGACAGCTCATTCTTTATTCTACTTCGATCTCTGGCCTGTCTGGTGGTAATGTCAACAAGGGGGTGACACAATGCCAAGTATCGTTGTGATTTTTATGACCTGGACATCTGTCTAGTATGTACTAGACTAGGACCACAAGTTCTGTCACAGAGGCCATGGAAAAACTGCCAGATGGTAATGAATTTTAGCCACTGCTGACTTCAGCTGGATACAAACAAATGACCTAAGGGGACCAGATTCCATATCTCACTTCTAATGCTTTCAAGCTTACCACTCCTTCCAAGAAATGATTGCAAATGCAACATTAATGCACAAACTTGAACCCTTAGAGTAGCATTAAGGTAAATAATTTGAATAACATGGAAAACATTAAACATTTTTAGGCAGAAACTGAGCCAAATAAGTCATGCTTTTTCGCAAACCTTTATACTTCTTTCCTTCATTTGGAAGGACCAGAAAAAAGAATAATGAAAATATGCCACATTTGCTTTCCTGTTTTGTTCACCTCAAAATCGAAAAAGCTAAAACAATTATTGTCTCACAACATTCACAGAATAATATAAAATAAAATGACACACCTTTTTCCCAGGATTATATCCAAAGGATAGAGATTTTATTCTGATATTTAATTTTCTAAAAAAAAAAAAAAGCTTGTTTATTTTGCCTTTATTTTCAGTTTTGGATTGGTTTCAAGTCTAACTCTTCCTTATATAGAAATAAATACTTCAATCATATAGTAAATGGGAAATGACTATTGAATTTTTAATAGGGTCTTAAGATCACAATAATGAATCTTATTTAAGATGGTGGAAAAGACTAGGTTCAGTTTATATTTACCAAGAGTTTTTGTTCACACTAATATGCTAATTCATGTATTTTTTTCTTTTTCCCCAAAAATGTTGCTCATGAAATATTGGTGTGTAACTAATTCATTTCAACTAATTAGTGAATTGAATGTTACTGTAATGGTAAATTTGGCTCTCTAAAGTAATTTTCTTTATATAAATCCATATGATCAATTGTATGGAATCTTGGTAGGAACTATATAGAAAAGGATATAATAGACAAAGTATGAAGAGATACACTTTTCAGACATTTTTATTTTAATATACTGTCCAAATATGGGAACATCATGCCTTTCTCCCACACACTAAGTGGAGCCATAAAGGAAAATCTCTTTTCTAACATCATGAAGTACCAGTGACAAACGATCCTTTCACAGTTTTCAGCTGTTAGAAGTTCTGACGAAGGCTTTATCCAAAATGTTGGTTTGGAGGCTGTGTATTTTATTTTACTTCAGTTTATTTTGAAAAGTGCAGGCAGGAATGAAGGTGAGTAGTCAGGCAGGCAGGCAGGAATAGAGGGGTGAAAGAAACTTTATTTATCTTTATTTGTTCATCTTGGCTGTGTCCCCCACATCTTGGCTGTCTCCCACTGCACCTGGGTCATGAGCCAGGTTCTTTAGGATGTATGTGGACTATACCTGATGGACTTATCCACTAGGCCACCAGTATGCCAAGGCTGCTTATTGCAGAGGTAATACAGAGCTTTAAAATTAACAAAATGATCAAGTTAAAAATAAATAGATGCTCTAAAGAAACAGCTTAAATTAAAATAGCTATACAATTATATGGATGTATTTTATATTTTTTGAATCAGGGACATACATGTCTTATGATGAAATACCCCATTTCATCTTTCCTGCTTGGTTAAAAATGCTTGAAAGAACTGTTTCATTCATCTTGCTATTTTCCATTGGCCCTTCTATGCAACAGATGCTCAATAAATAATTGTTAAGTATATGAATCCTTAAAAGAAGAAAAAAGTCTCCAAAACAGTGATGTTGCCAGAAGGCCTCCAGACACATGAAAAACCAAAACAAAACTGTGTATCATTTACCATTAGAGAAATACAAATGAAAACTATAATTATATATCACCTAACACAATTAGAAGGACCTGTCAAAAAAGCTAGAAATGAAAAGTGTTGGAGAGGGTGTAGAGTAAAAGGAAACCTTCTACACTGCTAGTAGGAATGTAATTTAGTACAACTTCTGGAAAACAATATGAAGATTCCTCAAAAAATAAAGATGGATCTGCCATTCAGTCCAACAATCCCACTTTTAGTCATATACCAAGAGAATATAAAAATCCCACTAATCATTAGAGGAAAAAAAAGGTACATCTGTGTTCATAGCAGCACACTTCTCAACAGCCAAGATGTGGAAGCAACCTAAATACTTGTCAACAGATGACTGGATAAAGCAACCGTGGCATATATAATCAATGAAATTCCATGCAGCTCTTGAAGATGAAATTCGGCCTTTTTCAACAACCTTGAGAGAATTGGAGGTGATTATTATGTTAAGTGAAATAAGCCAGAAAAAGTAAAGGAAGTACAAAATAGTCTCATTCCTATGTGGACTATAAAGAAACAAGGCAAACAGATAAATCTCAACAAAATTCAGATACAAAAGTGTCTATGAGGGGGAGACGAAGGAAGGAGTTAAGAAGGTGGTGGTAGGTGCAGTGTGAAAGGCACATCAATTGAGGTGTGAATTCAATATCCTAAAAGCATATAGCAAGATTAATTAATAAAACAATTTAAAAGCATTATAGTCTTGGTTAAACATTAAACACACACACACACACACACACACACACACACACACACAAACAGCACAGTGAAGGAATAACCAGAAGTTTTGAGGGAAAAGGAATTTAGGAAATAAATTTATCTATAAAAATCATTAAGTATTAATTGGAAATTGCTTTAAATTCAAAGGGGAGGAATATTTTTAGGAAAGCCAGAAAGTAAAAATTAAATAGATATTCCTTACAAACTGAAGAACATACAACCTGGGAGAATAAATAAGAGTAAAAATAAAATAAAGTAGTAACCATTATGTAAGAGAATTCGAAGTAGAGAAGCCTGAATTCAAGTACTGTAGAGAGTAATCAAG
Organism: Solenodon paradoxus; assembly: GCA_004363575.1. Classification (NCBI taxonomy): domain Eukaryota; kingdom Metazoa; phylum Chordata; class Mammalia; order Eulipotyphla; family Solenodontidae; genus Solenodon; species Solenodon paradoxus. The sequence continues at coordinate 20,150 of RJWH01005197.1, read as the reverse complement.
AATTTTAAGGATCCCAAAGACCTTTTTTAAAATGTAAGTATGTATCTATGATCTGCCATATTAAAGTTAAAATAAAAAACTAGAGGTCATTAATATATTTAAATTGAACAAAAATGATATTGCCTATTTATAGTAATATTTTATTTTGAGGAAAATTAACTATGAAAAAAGTTAGAGTCCACGTGGTTTGACATTTTTTCCACTCACAGAAGTCAGCTGGATTCTCGTATCTGCTGCTGCATCACTCCGTGCGGCTCCACACGTAGCCTCTGGAAAAGTCCACTTTATACTCATGAAGGAAAAGACAAATAGTGTCTTAGTCTGATTATGAAAATGCTTCTGATCTCAGCAGTGCCCCTGAGCAGATCTTAGGGAGCCCCCAGCCCCCATTCCTGTTACCAGTGCACACTTTGGGAATCTCTGACATAGGAAGTTTGAGATAGGAGAGAGATAAGACTGAAGGAGAAATTTTAATGGGATATTTTTTAAAGTATCTGTGCTAAAATAAATTCAGTTTAAAGACTTGGATTAGTGACTTCATGAGTCATTTAAACCTTTCTGCATTTCACTGTCTGTACTCTCCAAGGTTGCTATGAGAATGTAATCAGCTAATATATATATATATGTGTGTATATATATATATATATATATATAAATATATAAAGGCCTTGTGAAATATAAAGCTTTTTTTATACCCGCTATTATTTTTGTTTAGTAGGATTTTCAATTGGGATTCAAAGGCTAGATAATTGGCATCTGGATGTCTAGATATGAGAGAATGGAAATGTTCTGTTTTAGTGCTATGTCCAGTGATCCACTTCAGTATTAGCATACCTGCCCTTCTGAAATATTTGACTGTTTATCAGTCTCTCTCTTTAAACACTTTTCAGTATTTTTATTGAAATAACATTGCATTACCATATCATATAAGTTTCACGTGTGCAACATCGTACTTCAAACAAGTGGAAGTGCCTAGGGCACAGTCCTTGTCCCTAACCGACTCCATCTACACTCCCTGCGTAACCTTGTCCCATTTCATGACCTTAAGATGAATCCCAAATTTTCATTCCTAAACTTGAATAAATAGCAACCTGTTTTGGTTATATACTTGGACTTTCATAAGAATTTCATATTTACATGTCTAAAAGCAAACTCTATGCTAAGTACTGACCCTCTTCTATCCCTTGTTCTTTTCCTGTTCTAATATACAAGATTCCTTGACCTTCCAGCTCACCATGCAGGATCCTGCATCAAATTCTTTTAATAGTTCTCTCTTCCTGCAGTGCCTTTCCTCCAGATATGTCCATGAATCCCTTTCTGTTTAATGTTTGGTTTGATGTCACTTTCTTAGACTTGTTTAAAAACTGCAGACATTCAAAATTGGAATGCTCTGCTCACTCTCTTTCCTGGCCTTCCCTAGCCTACTGAATATGTTTATTATCATATTATAACATCTATAACATAATAAGGATTCTATAGTTATTTATTTGGGTTATTATTTTACTTGAACTTCCAATTTGAATATTTTTCTTCCCTCATTATCTCCATAAAGATAAGAATGTTTGCTTTATTCACCTATATGTGTTTCCAGATCCTAAATAGTATTGGTGTGGCATCAAAAGGGAACAGAAAATGCCCATGATGAGGTTAGAAAAGCAATGTGTGCTAAATGGTAGAAACAAGCGCAGTAAGTGTAAGCTGAGCTTGAATGGAAGGGTGTTCTGGCTCAGAGCTAGATAGAAAGGTGTTCTTGACAATAATGAAAGGTGAACTTAAATTAGACTTTCACGAGAAGCTTTGGTATCTGCTTCTGTGGAGGCTGCCTAACATAGAACCACTTCTCAGCCTTTTTATTTTTTTTTAAGGAAAAGTGCAGGAAGGATTGAAGGTCAGTAGGCAGGCAGGCAGGCAGAAAGAAAGTGGAAGAAGTATTTTTATCTTTATTTTTATTTCCATTTAGTTGTTTGTGTTGCTTATTTCCCCCCGACCCAGGACTAGAACTCAGAGTTTTGTGACCTTCCTCCTTCAGAGATGATTGACCTACAAGCTACTTCACCAGGGCACGCCCTCAGCTGTTTTTAAGTTTCATCTCTCGGGAGGCGTTGACTGAATGAAGGGACTTCCTGGTCCTTTCTCATTCCATGTCTTATGATTTATGAAGATGCTTACAACTGGACAAACAAGTCCTTCACAAATCCAGTATGGACCAAATCTTTTGCTGTGCGTGTGTGTGTGTGTGTGTGTGTGTGTGTGTGTGTGTTATAAGCCTGGTTTTGACATTGTAAATAATGTAGTTAAAGAAAATTAGTGGGATAAGTGGAAATATAGATTGAGGAGGATTTGAATTATCTAATATGATGAGTAGTCAGTTAATTTTTTAAGTTATATTTTGGTTTTGTCAGTTTGCCAAAGATAATGCTAGCATCTAAATGTCCTTTTTTTTTTTTTTTTTTTACTATATGGATGGTTTTTTTCACCATTACAAAGCATCTCCCAGTCTCCAGTAAAAATGAAAGTTCAATAAGGGAAAACCTATAGAGCCAAGTTTGGAGGTTAGAAACTCAGTAATGAATGTTCTTATTCTTTTGGGTTATCTTGGATCCTTAGAATTATTTTAATGTCATTTTTAATGTGAATTTCCATGCTATTTTAATTCATTAGTCATGGGCTATCATTTTTTGAAGTAATTACTGTAATTTCATCAAATGACATAATTATAGTAAATACTTTGATGTAATTACCATAAATATGGAGACACCCGAAGGTGTAATAATGTCACAAACTATGATATTTATGATGTGTAAAGACAAACTATGATGACATTTATGACATGTAATAACATCACAGAGTTCTATGTTTATATTGTATAAAGAATAATGATATACATAGAATGTAAAATTACATCATGTAGATTTATTTAATTTATAAATGGTATAGAAACTTAAGAGCTCTATTAAGCTTTAGGTTCATATTAATAAATCGTTGCCACTTTTTGGCATGTTTCCCTTTGAACCCTAATAGGTGACTATCTTATTTTATTGGGGACAAAGTCATTCTCCTTTAAAACCATAGATATAGACACAAAGCAGAGATAAAATGAGAAACAATATTTAGTGCTGAAAAAAAGTTATAAATTTGAAGAGTTGAAAATAACTTTATGTATCCTGAGAAGAAAAATCAATGTTTGACCTGTTTTGTCAATTCAGATTAGGAAGTCACCAGTATTTTCTTAAAAAGGAGTCAGCTTGAACATTTGGCACCTATGTAATTGAAAAACTTTATTTTCTTGTCACATTATTAAGTTTTGAGTATGTGAAGAAATAAATTTGTATATCTACTTTTTGAATATTGGAATAAGGGGAATATAGGTGTTAGGGAAATTGGCTTTCCAATTTTTGTGGAAGACAGAAGTCCGAAGCAAGGTCTGATTTTGTGTACTTATTTAGTTCTTGTTTTATATCGAGACAGAAAAATACCTTAAAAACAATTCCTACTGCAGTTATAGTTGGAGGTGAAAGATATCTTGGATCTTAATCAGTTTGCATATGATATTACTAGAGCTCAATATTTTCTGACATACGATAGAAATCCATTGTCTGAACAAGAGAGCCTTTTCCTAATTTATTAGTCCAAGATATTTTGGAGCACTCTTTTGATCCAGTTATGCCCTGAGCTTGGAATTTAGTCATCTGAGGTAGTCATTCTCTTTTCTTCTCTACTATAGTTGAAAGACTCTTCCTCATCAGATTTCTTAGTAATCCTTGTAGCCTGGATAATGTTTAGATCATGGTAATTTTCCCTCCAGGGACACTTAATCCCAGGTGACCACAATGATAATTTTAAGTGTTTGTCACTTTTCACTGTGGATCACCAGAGCTCTAATCACTAATGATAGGTAGATTATTCTTTGTGTTGTTGTTTGCAAAACCATTGATGGATGGATCCCCAATTCCTTGAAGGTTTGTTGCTTACAAGTGCTTCTGATTCCAATTTCTGCATGTGTAAGAGTTCTTAATTGCAAATAACATATTCCACTCCAGCTTGTTTAAGCAGTAAACAAAAGCATTAAATCATAATTTGGAGTTCATAGAATCTCCAAGTGGGCTAGCAAATCTCACTGGACCCTCTTATAGGGATAATACCCCTTCCACGGTTAGCACAGGCCTCTTCCCTAGGAAATGAACCCAGAACCTTGGAAAGTTCTGCTAGCACCTCTGTCCCTGTGCCATATTCTTCTAGACATACCAGCAAAATGGACACTGCATGTGACTTATTCCCACATTGCTCTCTGCTTCAGAAAGTCATTGTCTGATTTCCTGTGGTTTGTTGGGATCTAGGTCAAGTGGACTGTGCTTCACCTGCAAAGAGACAGAAAGAGAAAGTGTTGGCCTCAGACTTGGAAGAATGGCAATTCTAATGCAGAAAGGAATCTTCAAGTGTAGACATAGTTTTCAGAAGCTTCTGGGCTAGATGAACTTTACATATGTCCACTCATATGGAAAATTCTTAGATGGGGCCTCAGGTTTAGAAAATATGTGGAGACAGTTTTAAAAATTCCCACACCTGCCTTGTGGCTCAAGCAGCTAATACACAGACTATGAAATCTGTGGACTCAGATTCAGAACCTGGGGCCAGGGGTGGCAAAAACAAACAAAACGGTGTTCCTAAACTATCCCTCTCAAGGTTCGCACTTCGATTAAATTACATTAGCACTGGCACACATTCGAGTTTACTCACTTTGCTCTACCTTTACAATCAAGTAAAGCTGAGGGAGATGACTGTGCCACTGGACCAGGTCTGAACAGATCGGACTGCTGAAGTACAGCACTGCTCTAAACTAAGTGCCATTGCGCTTTGTTAAGTTTCAGCTGCCAGCAGGTTCCCCGTATCATTTTAGAGTGCTTTTGATTTCTACTAAATACTAGGGGACACCGCAACGTATCCACAGAATTGACTAATTTTTATGTAACATGAGTTCAGTCACAGTTTCTCAAACATTGGCATTTGAATAACTCCTGTTTAAACCAGTTTTTCATCTTGGAGAAGGTAGTCACAGTAATTTAATATCGCACCTAATATGTTCACATTTAGCTGAAGACTTTATTTTGGGGCATATTTGCCTCTAGTTTCTATCAAATTTAAGTAGATTCCCCAAAAGAATAGCTCACCTTACAGCCCTTCATACTGAGGATGATGCCAGGGAGAATGGTAAACAAAATAGAAAGGAAAAATAGTCCAAACAAAACATACAGCTTTTTCCAGATTTGGGGGAATGGGGTAACTTATTTAAAGCTCCCAGAAATGTAGTCTACTATGGTAAAACAAAACAAAACAAAAACCACCAAGGCCTACTTTGATAAAGAAGTAACAAAGAAACTCAGGACAGTCAGAATAATTCCCTTTCAAAGTATTGATAAGCTAATGCTGAATGTTTCAGAATGTATGTATTTAGCAAAACTATGATATAGAAACAAAGAACTTTCAAGTAAATTTAAAGACTACCAAAAGAAATAATACTTTTTAATGATTGTTAGTGATTCCCACTGTAGAATGTTCTTACACGTCTACTGTCCGTATTTCCAGGACAAATGTGAAAAGTGATCCACTCCCAATTCCAACTCCATTTTGCTCTCTTTGGATTTTTTTTTTTTAATTCACATTTCATCAATAGCTTCTTAATCACTAGAATTACTTGCCATTTAAAGCCTAAATGGTATAATTGTAACCAGCTCTTTTATTTTCCACTTTATTCCATTTTAAATTAGTTTTATAGCACCCAACTGTTTTGGAGTTTTGATTGAAATCTCCACTTTCTTCAGACCATCTTTAATTAGAAGAGGACTGTATGGTAATTCTGAATAGGTTTGTTAGGACAATAGATGCTGCCAGATCTCAGCATCAGATACCAGGGTGCTACAGAGAGGCATTAAGCAACCCAGAATGGCCTGGTATTTAGAATCTGTGAATACTGAACTCAACTTGTTCCTGGCTTCCTGTGTGCCACCCTGGACAGATAGTCTAACCTTTCTTGTGTTTGTTTCTAACATCTAGTGAACTAAGGGTGGTAGAGCAGTATGCTTGTCAGCTTTCCGTCTGATGACAGGGATATGTTTGAAACTAGTAGAATATGTTTTGTCCATTTCCTCAGCACAATGAAACAAACCCCTATTGTGTGTAAGAGTGAATTCAATTGCCTGATTTATGCTGTCGCATGTTTGCAAAGAGTGTAAATTGATTTTCACTCAAACCAAACTGAAAAGTCAAAGTGCTTGCCAAACTCGAAATCACTCACCTATCTGGTGAATCTCACCCAAAGCCGTGAATGGGAAACTCTAAATGTTTAAATCAGGCACTTGGAGAAATAGACTCCAGTCAGAGCCATTCCACAGAAGTAAGCTAATTGTAAGGTACCAAACAGACAAACAATTCTTCAAAAGGAATGAAGTAGTCAGTGTTTCTCCAAGTTAGTTAACTTTCAGTCCAACCAGACTGAGAAGGCTTCACACACAAATGAGAAAACTCATTTCCCAAGATGAATCTACAGTGTTTACATGAGATTTTTTTTTCAGAGGGAGCAAAACCTTAAAAAGGGGGAGTTGACTTGGCATGGAAGTTGCTGAGAGTTGGAAAAGGACTCAATAAGAACATGACTTTCTCTTCACTGCATTTACGTATCATGACCAAGATACCTACTCCCAGTTGGGCTAATGTATCCAGACCCAGCTAGTTTAACATTCTGTGCTTACTATATCCTCTGTCAAGAGAAGGTGCTAGTGGTGTATGACCTGGGACTGAGGTGAAGGTTAACAAGGTGAATCCACAATGAAATGCCCAAGATAAATGTTCAGTGTTTATCAACATATATAAGGTCACTTTCTTCTCTTAGTTTTTCTTCTTTTTTTTCTTACTGAGAAAGAGATAAGCATGCTCCATAATTTTGTAGGGGATTTTCTAGAGGGATCCATCTTCTAAGTGCATAGGACTGGAGTTTTCAAGGATATAGGGTGTTTGGTGCTAGGAGGAGTTGTCTATTTCACATACCCTTTACTAATAGCAACTGAGACCTGTGGAGTCAGACTCCTGCCCCACACTAATGGGAAAGAATGAAAACCAATCATATGCTTTTTCATTTGACCATATAGCCCTCAGTCTCATAATTGTGAATCAGTAATGAGAGCACTCATATCCCCCATTTAATAAGTCAGCAGATCAGCAGAAAAACAAGCCAGATGTTTTCGCAAACTTTTATTGAGGATCTTCTGTGTGCACAGTGTCATTGAAATGAGTGAAATAAAGTGTGATAGATGCTATGATAAAGGGACGTGCAAGAAACAGTGTGGGACAAGTTCCATTTATTTCACAGCTAATAGTGTCAATGCATCTGCTAATGCTGGGCTGAGGGAGAAATGAGGTGTTATTATTTAGTAGGTATTGAGTTTCAGTTTTGTAGGGTAAAGGAAATTCTGGAGAATAATCATGGTGATGGTTGTACTATAATGTGAATGTACTTACTGTGATTCTACAGGGTCAGGTTTACAATGAACTGTACCTGTAAAAAAACTAAAATGGTAAATTTTATATTTTGCATATTTTAGTACCCTTTTTAAAAGTCAACCTTTTAAAATGTACAGTTCATTATTTTTGTCACTGTAGAGTTGTGAATGGTCACCACCAAGTTCATCTCTTTCAAGAGGAACTGGACCCTTTTACAGTACCTCCCATTGTTCTCTCCCAGCAGACCCTGATAACCACTACTTTGACTTTACTCAGCTTTTCTAAAATTTCTATTCTAGACATTTCAAATAAATGACATAATGCAATATGTGATGTTTTGTGACTGACATCTTTCATTTAGTATAGTGTCTTCAAGGTTCTACCAAAATGTAGCAATTGTAAGTACTTTATTCTTTTTTATGACTGAATTATATTCTATTGTTTAGCTATGCTATATGTTTAGCTATATATATTTCACTTATACATTCATCTGTTAATCACCATTTATGTTGTTTCCACTTTGAGATATTTTCAATAAATCTGCTACTCATATCTGTGTACAAGAATTTTAGGGATATATATTTTCATGGAATGTATCATGATTTGTTTTTGGAAGGGACATGGAACTTTTGAGGAAATACCAAACTTTTTTTCAAAGTGACTGTACTCTTTTACCTTTCTAACATCATGTACATTTCCCACATTCTCCCAACACTTACGTTATGTCTTTTATTTTAGCTACCTTAATGGGTGCAAAGTTGTTTCATTCATTGCTGTTTTATTTTCTGTTCTCCTGGTGGCTAATAATGATGATTTGTATATCTTCTTTGGAGAAATATCTATTCAGAGTCTTTGCCCATATTAAAATTTGGGTTATTTGTCTTTCCATTGTTTAATTGTAAAATTCCATATATTTTCCAGGCACAAGTTGCTTACCAAATATATTAATTGGAAATATTTTTCCCATTCTGAGGGTGGTTTTTACTTTCTCAGTAGAATCCTTTGAAGCACAAACATTTCAAATTTTAATGAAGTCCAAGTTATTATTTCTTTTGTCATGTATGTTTTTGACAGAATAAAATTTAAGAAACCATTGCCTAATCAAGTTCACTAAAATTTATTCCTGTTTCCTTTTAAATTTTAGATATTACATTTTGACCTATTTTGAGTTAGTTTTTGTTAATGAGTTAGGGGATCTGACCACATTCATCTGCGTTACCTATCCAGTTTTGATAAGACTGTTTTCTCCCATTTTAATTGTATTGGCACCTTTATTGAAATTGCTTCACTATAAATGTAAGGGCCATGCCTCTGTGTTTGTTTCTTCATTCTCTTTTCTCGTCTTTGATGTAATTTGTATATTCTTTTCTGCTTTCTAGTTACCTGATTCTATGTTCCAATACTTCTAATCTGTTGGGAAATACATTCATTGGATTTTAATTTCAGATATTACTCTTCACTTCTAGAGTATTCATTGAGTGATTTTTTTAAATGATAAAATCTGATGACATTTACTACTCATATATTTTTGTTTATCTTCTATTTTTTGACCATGATTATCCAGTTATTTAAAAATCCTTATGTGCTAATTCCAATAACTAAACCACTTTTTCCTCTTGATCTTTGTTATTGTTTTTTCCTTATTTCGTATTTAGTAATTTTACCCAATTTTAGAATTATGTGTAAAAGAAATTAGATACCACATAACATTTTTTGTTCTGAGACATACCTCTCCCAGTCTACCCCTCTACACACATACACTATTTTTTTTTTTAAGAGATAGTGAGAAGCTGATGACCTCAACCAAGACTGAATTGGCCCTGGTAGAATTGCATTTTCAGTAAGACTCAACCCGCCTCTGGTTTCTGCATTTTTAGAGCGTGGTTTTCCTGGGCCTTTGATTTAGAGATTCTTGGGTCTTTGTCTCTTAGTTGTGCAGTGTTCAGGAAATCCTGCTCTTTTCTTCTGTTTCCCAGCTCTTCTCACTAGCATTCCATGCTTTACAACTTCAAGTCTGGTAAATGCCTTCAAGAATAAAGGGCCACAGCAGGCTTTGTTTCCTGAGCACACTGAGGCTGCTTTAGTTCTCTCAGTGCCCCCAAATTGGCATTCCCACTGCTCATCTGCATACCTCTCTTCCCCAGGTAATGGCCAAGGACTCTCAGCATAAAGTCCTGAGTTAACAAAACTAATTGTATGTGATAATCTATAGTGAGGAACTACAGTCTAGAAATTATTTGATTTTGTGTTATCAGATATTTCTCCAACTTTTTTTAAATCCTGGATCCTTATTCGTAAATGATAAACATTGGTATTCTGCCATACACATTTTCAAAAAAAAAAATTATTAAGAGGATGGATAGTATCTATGTATGACCCATGTGATAATTGAGAATATATGTTGATAGGTTTGTTTTCCCAACTTTTACCCAAGACTAATTTTAAATGATTTATAAGGATATACATAATTCAATATGATAGTGTAAATTAAAAGTGAAAGGATTGAAGGAAAGGTGGAGGTTGGACTGGTAAACTCCAAATGAGTCCTAAAACCATGCAAACATGAACAGCACTTTCTTACTGGTGGATCATCAGTTAAAGTAGTCGGACCTGATTGAGACAGCCTTCTGAGTTTAAGAAGAGTAGACTAACATCTAAAATAGAAAGATGCGTGATTTTGTTTCTAGTTTTCAATTACCTTCAAACACGTAATGGGACACATTATATAGGCTATTGATAATACAGTGGTCACCCTCCTGAGCTTCTATGAATACTTCGATCTTACATTAGTGTGAAACTGCTTTGAGACTTTGGTGTTGCCAGATGAAGCCTAGGGAGGGAAGGATCATCTTCCCTCCCTTTGTTAAAGGAAACTTGTATAATTGTGCAGTGGTAGCTGGTAAGAATTCGAAGGAAGAACATTTTAGGGCCCCAAGTAATCTATTGAACCACAGTTGCAGCGGAAGTCATCAAACCTTTGACCTCTACCATCTGGACATGTGCCCAAGTGAAGAAACATAACAAAACCCTCAGACCCACTCCTCCTTATTTCCCTAAGCTCTTTGTCTTGGTGAATAATTTGTATGTGACAGAATTCTCTCAGTTCTTGGCAAATGCTTCCTTACTCTGGGTTCTTTTCAGATGAAGACCATCTTCCACAAAACTGAAACTGAATATCCGTGCTCCTTTCAGGTCAGTGAATGGGGAGTCTATAGAAATGTTAAATGTACCCCTTATGTATTTGTGTTTATTATGGTTCTTTGCATTTGTTTATGCACGAGGGCAATTTCTAAAAATCAGTGAATAAGTGGATAAAATTCTGATACCAAAGGGGTAGTTTCCTCTACACATTTCATTTTAATGAAATTAAATAAAAGATCTAGTGAGAGAGAAAAGAGGGGATTCTGTGGTAGTACAGAGACAACTTAAAAATCTATACATTACATCCCAATTTGTTAGTGACTTATATATACTCTTCCATTTATTAAAAATGTGTTTAAGGGCACACATGCAGTGAAATGAAACATACTGTATGTGTGATGCTTAGAATGTTCACTATTAAATTTTCTTTTTTTATTTGTACTTAAGAACTAAAATTTCCTCTCATTCTAATATCACCACCCCCCATAAATACTAATACAATTAAGTATAAAGATAGTATGTATTTCCCGTGCTTTATATAATTATAATAATAGCTATGTAATTGTCTGTAAAACACATTTATAAGATTTTTAGGTCTTTGATTAGAAATAGGGTGACAGTAAACATAATTTCTATATCTTGTTCTTCCCCTTCCAAAAAGTTTCTTTAAAATCCATTCAAGTCAAGTGGTATGATCTCAATTTATTCTTTTGAATGACTACAAAATATTCTAAAGTATGAATTTACCATAATTTTTCAATCAGATCTCTATTCAGAGTCATTCCATTTGTTTCAAATTTTTCTTTAATTCTCATAACTATGACCTATGCTTCCATAATTATCCTGGTACATATTTTCATAAACACTGTTGCTTTTAATTTTTTAGATTAGATGTCCAAGAGAGGAATTACTAGGTCAGAGTGTGCAACAGTTATTGTAGGCAAGATGCTGCTCATTTCCCTGATCCTGCTCCTAGTTAGAAGAGAAGTGTGCACAGCTGCACGGTCCATGTGTGGGAGGCTTGCAGAGCCTGACCTGGGAATTTGCCGCCATAGACTGTTTGAGGGACCCCGAAAATTCATGTTGAAGCCTGAGCCTGATAGCTATAGTATTTAGAGGAGGATATATGGCAATTTGCCACCACAGATTGTTTGAGGGACCCCAGAAATTCATGTTGAAGCCTGAGTCTTATAACTATAGTATTTGGAGGAGCATACAGGTAGGGAGGTAAGTAGGTTTATGTGGGTCATCAGAGTGGGACATCAATGAGGGGATTTGTATCCTTATAAGAGAAGAGAGACATACCGCTCTTTGCCATGTTAGAACACAGAGGCTACAAGCCAGGAGGAGGGCTCTCAACAGGGACTGAATATGCTGGCAGCTTAGCCTTGGACTTTCAGCTTCCAGAACTGTGAGAAATAAATATGTTATATACATATGTCAAAACATCATGTTGTACACCTCAAATATATACATTATTTGTCAATCATATTTCAGTAAAGCTGAAAAAAAAATCTGTTTATTAAACTACCCAGCTATAGTTTAGCAGTACAGATAGCTTAACACAGACATATACTCATCATTGGCCAGAATTCCATCAAGTGGAGCAGGAAAATGTAAACACATGCCAAGGAAGCAGAGAAAAATAGATTTTGTAGAGCAGTGGGCATTTTCTATTAATAGGTGCATGTGTATATCTATGTTTCTTAAATAATAGTCGTTTGCACTTGAGAAAGTCTAACTCCGTATTTCTTCATGGTATGAACATAGGTATTATTGGCCAGTTTAATTTTAGGCACTCTGGGTGGTGTTGTAAAGTGATTTTTTACTCTAATTTGCATTTGTTTTTCTGACAACAAGTAAATTCAAACTTTTTTTTTTTTTCATATGTTTGGTGGACATTTAGTTTGAGCTTTTCTGCACTGCTGTTTCATGTTTTTCTTTCACTTTTTTTTGTTGTTAAAAGAAAGGTACAGGCAGAAATGAGGGTGAGTAGGCAGGTAGTTAGGAAGAGAGAGGAGGAAGAAACATCTTTATTTTATATTTATTTAGTTGTTCACACTTGCTGCTTCCCCTGGTTCTGGGAATCAAACCCAGGGGTATGTAGCTTGCTCCTTCAGAGGTGACAGACCTATCTGCTGCTCCATCAGGGCACACCTTCATTCACTTCTTAATTGAGGTTTTCATTGCCTTCTTATTAATTTATAAGAATTTTGTTACAGTTATTATTATTAACCTCCGAATTGCAAATATCCTTTTCAAACCTATCATTTTCTCTTTACTGCATTTATGTTATCATTTCCTGTAAAAATGTTATATTTTAAAGTAGTAAAAAAACCTATCTTTTCTCTTATGGCTTCTGATATACCATCTTGGTTAGAAAATTCTTCCTTCTCCCTCAGCAAATTGTGCACATTTTTATGTGTAATTTTACTGTACTGCTAAAGTTGAGGTCTTTAATCTATCAAAACATTATTCATATTAAAGGAAGTAATAAAATTGTCAGTATGAATAGAGGGATGAATTCATAATAATAAAATTGGATTAATTCAAACAAATATTTTGGCAGAACCGTGACTTGTATGTAGAGTATAAGATAGACTCAGTGTTGTTTTCTTCCAAATGTAATAGGGCCTAACCTCTAATTTTTTTGTTTCTCAAAAGCATTTCAACCAATAGCAAACATTTTCTTGTCATTTTTCCCATTGTCCTGCTCTTGGAGTGTGTGAAAACAGGTGAATGAGATCACGGTAAAAGCCTCTTAAGATTTTGTGAGGAAATGAACATCCTCTATCACATCTCAATGAGAGTAGTCTTAGCCAGCTCCTCCAAGAACTGATCAATTTCCATGAAATTCCTCACTTGATCTCATAGGAAAAAAATTAACTCTAGACTTAAATCCTTCATAAGAAGTAATAATAAAAATCTATACCATTAAGGAGACTATCACATAGATGTGAAGACTAGACACACATTTTTCGCTACATTCCTTTTGCCTTTATGTTCAGAAAGTAATTGTGACCCATTGATTCTTTCCTTTCATTGTCAAAGAAAAATGTCAAGGTTAGAAACCCACTTCCAGTCACATGACTCCAGAGCCACACTTTGCTTTCACTTTATTCTTTTAAAAGCTTTTTGCTTGGGCTTAGTAGGGCAAGTTGAATGTCTGAGATCTAAAATGTCATAAAGAAATGCTCTTGTTAAAAAAATCACATTTCCATGAACAGAAATATTCAGAACACAAGGAGAGGATAGCACATTTTAAAATACCAGAGTAAACCATGTATTCTTTCCCCAATCAGCTGTACACAGCTTCTGTTAAATTGTATGCTAACGGAGCCCTCACATACAGAATGTCACTGACATGAAGAGATTCTAAGAACAATTTTTAAAAGAAGTTTGATTTTCCTGGCAGACATTGCTAAAGCTATTCCAGTTTAGATGTTCTGAGCACAGCCCTGGATTTCAGCACTTCTCTAGTTTCAATCACTTCCACAGGCATATCTTTATTTAATCATTTCAGTTTGAAAGGCATATTTGTTGTCCATTTTAAGCACATTTCTTTCATTATCACTTTGTCACCCAGAAATAGTATTTTCTTGAGGGCTCATTTTTATTTAGCAAAAATGACCATAATGCCCTTTAAAAGTTGTGAAATCTTCTTTTGAATATTTTCAAATACCTAGAGCTGCCGACTCAAGATTTTCAGAATGGTATAACGTGCATTCATGTATCAGATTAAAAAATATTAGAGAAAGAAAGCAAATGGTATGCATGGTAAGGTGGTGAGTTCTTATTTGTAAAATTTGGAAGCACTCGAACAAACCATTTTGGCAGGAACCTTTCCCAGGACTACACTGTTCGTTTTATTGAAAACATTTTCTAGTCCAGTAATTAATTATGGCCTCGTGAAGAGAGTGCTGTGATTTATCTGATTTCTTGCTCTTTTCTTGTGTTAGACTTTATGTCTGGAGAGTGGTGTGACTCATGTCTCTGATAGCTGATGAGTATCATTGTAGCCAGATGTTATGAAAAATGTAATCATTCTGTAACAACAGCAATTATCCACTTGGGTTATGAGAAACTGAGGAAAGTTACTCACTTTTTGATGAAGTGAAAGTACATATATAGTGAGCAGGTGACAGTGGTTATTTTTAAACTCCCTGAAACTTATTAATGACCCATAGTCTAAGGTCCTCACTGTAGTAATTATCTATTACCGTGTAACAATATTACCACAAGATTGGCACTTAAAGCTGCACATTTTTATTATCTCCCAGTATATTTTCATGGGAGTCTGGACCAAGGATCTTACAAAGTTGCAGTCAAGTTGTTGGCTGAGCCTGCTGTCTCTTCTGAAATGTGCTTGGGATCCCCTTCCAAAGTTCTATGGTTGTTGGTGAGTGAATTCAGTGCCTCACAAGACCTCGAGGGCTGATTTCTCAGCAGCTGTTCATCAGAGACTGCCTTGAATGCATTGCTGCCTAGCACTCTACTCCCGCTTCTCACCACATTGTAGAAAAGTGTATCCATTTAAACTTTGATGTTTTGATGTACATATGCACATTGTGAAATGATCACCACAGTCAAACTAATTAACCTACCTATCACCTCCCACAGTTACCATTTTCTTTCCTGCTTGCTTTGGGGTAAAAATTCTTAACACACTCTTAGTTAATTTCAAGTATTCCATATAGTATTGTTTACTCTAGTCACCATGCTGTACATTAGATTTCCAGAACTTACTCATCTTGCATAAGTGACACTGTATTCTTTGACCACCATCTTCTCACTTCCCTCTCCTAAACCCCTGGCAACTGCCATTTTGCTCTTCATCTTTGAATTTGACTGTTTTACATTCCTGAATTTAAGTGAAATTAGGCAATACTTGTCTTCTCTTGACTGACTTATTTCACTTAGCCTAATGTCCTCCGTGTTGTCACAAGTGGCAGGATGTCCTTCTTTATTAAGGTTGAAATATATTCTGACATATATCATATTCTCTTTCTATTCATCCTTCCATGGACTTTTAGTTTGCTTCCATGTCTTAGCAGTTATGAACAGTGCTGTAGTCAACATGGGAATGCAGATATCTCAACACTGAGTTCAGTTCTTCTGAATATATGCCCAGAAATGGAGTGGCTAGATCATATGATAGTTCTTCTGTAGTCCCTTCTCCTCCATGGTTTCACTTTCTACAATTTCAGTTACCAGCCGTCAGCCATGGTCAGAAATATTACGTACAATGAGGTATTTGAGAGAAAAGCCACATTCACATATTTTTTATTACAATATATTGTTATAATTGTATTTTATTGTTGATTATCTCTTATTGTAGTTTATTTATAATTTAAACTTCGTCATATGTATGTTTATATAGGAAAAAACAAAAACATAGGCTTCAGGACTGTCTGTGGTTTCAGGCATCTACTGGGCGTCTTAGAACATATCCCTGATGGATAAGAGAAGACTCTTGTATTTTTAATATCTGAAAGAATCTCTAAACTGTTTTCTGTAGTGGCTGTATCAATTTACATTCCCACCAGCAGTACACAAGATTCAGTTTTCTCCACATCCTTACCAACATTTGTTTTCTTTTGTCTTCTTGATAATAAACATTCTGACCTGTGAGAGGTTTTAATTTAAAAAATCATTATTATGGATTTCTCACTTTAACATGAAATAAAAAATTAATAATTCTAACAATTCTTAAACATATATAAGACTACATATAGCTGTGTTCTATATTCAAAACAGGCTAAGTAGAGTTTATAAAATTGAAGAGTTACTACATATTATCTCATAATATTTTTTATGTAATCTTCAAAATGAATAGCTCTATTATTTCCAAGCCATGTGATCTGGTTATTGCATGAATGATCATTATATTTATTAGATAGTTACAAATCACATTAATATAGTAATTTAGGAGTTATTTCCCACACCTAAATTCATCAAGATACTTGGACAATAAGTTGCTGTTGTTGGTGAGGAGCGGGAGTTTAATTCTAACCAGGGGATCAAAGAGGGCTCTGAAAAGGTGAGTCATACAATTTTTTGAAACTCTAAGAGAACTGTAACTGTCCAGTGTAGTGACATCATTTTGCTTCCTGAGTCTTAATGTAAGCTGAGCCTTCAATCCCATTTATGTGAATACTTTCCTCTTTCCACTTTCTTCTGCTGTTTCTGTCTTTATAGATTTCTCAGAAAGAAGGGAGGGGTGTTACTTGATTTATGATGTAGGGATTGGGTTGTGGGGAAAGTCAAGGTGTTATCATAAACAGAGGCCATTTATTTCTTATGGATTTTTTTTTTTTTAAAGGAAAGGTGCAGGCAGGAATAAATGCAGTGGGTAAGCAAGCATGCAGGAAGAGAAAGAAGAAAGCATTTTTATTCTAGTTGTATATCTTGGTGGTTCTGCCTGCCCCAGGACATGAATGCTGTTTCTTTGGGGTATATGTGGATTGTGTTTGACCAGAGGTGACACACAAACTCTACTCCACCAGGACACACTAAGAAAAATTTTTTTTGAAGTAAACTGAATAGAGATCCAATTGCCTTAAAGTGGAGGTGGGGATGGTACCAAATGAACTAGCAGCAAAATATTTGTAACTTTTTACATTTTCTGGAAAGAAATTTTGCCAGAAAAACTTCAAAAATTCTGACCTGTTAATATCTGTACGGGGAAGAAATATGAACTAATATTTATATACATAAATGCTCACAACAGCATTATATATAAACCACGTATCGAAAATTGTCTACATGTTACAGTGTTAAGGTTTTAAACAAAAAAGAATAAACTATTTAACTTCAGTATAACCTCAGTTTTGTAAAGTGTCAGATATAGACGCAAATCTTCAAGTAGTAAAAAAAACTCCAAAGTGATTATTTTAAATTTTTTTTCCTACTTTATACTTCTCATTATTTTCAGAGCATTACTTTTAAAACCAAAGAGAAATACTTGATTTTTTTAATGATACTCAGCTATCATGTTCCTTTTGAATTATTGAATTATACGATCATGACAACTTAAATTGATACTTCTTTCCTTTTTCCTAATCTCCGTTTTAGGTTAAGTACATTCTCATATAATAGAAGTAGCACATTATCATGTGAAACCATGTTAATCTAAATCAAGACTAGCCTAGTTGTACTATCATTTTGGCAATTTCTAGAACTAACACAATTTATAAAAATGAATCACTAATCTGCCAAAAAGATTATTGACTACAATGAAGGCAGTTTCTATTTGGCTAAATTCTTTAAGAGGATGGTCATTAACATTTTTTAAATCCCCATCATTTTTATTTCTGAAGTTAAAGTTCATTAACTGGAAACTCTATTTTAAATATTCTTTTTAAAACTAAGTACATTTTTTTTTTCTCTTCTTTCCTGTTGTTTTTATGGCAGTAGATATTTGGAGACAAAGCAAACACTACAAATTTTAAAAGCATGACTTCAAAGAACATTTCTGCTCATTGATAAACCAATATATAATTATTAAAACCTTTGAATTCAGTCTTCAAAATATAACAGTTTGTTCAGAAAAACTAGGAGACACTTTAGGAATAATGCATTTTGTCCATCATCTACTTTCATCTGTCATTTAATTATTGATTTTTTTTTTCCTGTGTGGAAAAGTTTTACCACTGTTTTGAACATGCTGTCAAGGATGTCTTTATTGTCATTCTAGAAGTTGTCTATGGCACTTTCTCCTCCCTGATAGGATAATATATTGACCTTCCTTATTCAGGCAGAATAAAGTAGGTTATGATGACACTACCCACCTCCTACATATAACTTCACTTTCTATCAGGAAAGAGACAAAAGAACCATTGAGAATCAAAATCACTTCTACTTCATTTGCTTAGTGTTTATTTCAGGTGGGAATTAAGGTTGAACATTAATTAAGGTCTGCAGATTTGTAAACTTTCTCTCAAAATCAACCCATTCATAAGGTACTCTGCTTACTGATGAAAAGAGAGAAAGGAGAAAGCCAGAGAGAAGTTTTTGAAACCTCAGAGACAGAATGTGTCCAAAAGAAATGCTCCAGAGAAGTGGCAGTTCTAATATACCTCTTCTTGTAATCTTCTTTCAGTAAATATATGTATAGAGTGGAATGCTGCAAATACTAAAAACTTTCTGAGAGCAGGTTTATGGATTTTGCATCTGATTTTGCTAAAACAGTATTAAGTTGTCGTGCCTTCAGTTTTTCACAAAGT
Organism: Solenodon paradoxus; assembly: GCA_004363575.1. Lineage (NCBI taxonomy): Eukaryota > Metazoa > Chordata > Mammalia > Eulipotyphla > Solenodontidae > Solenodon > Solenodon paradoxus. The sequence continues at coordinate 1,290 of RJWH01005197.1, read as the reverse complement.
TAGTGACATCGAGCTCCCAAAAATTAGGATATAATATTAAAAATATATATAATGAATTATTTACTCTGATTAGATCAATGAATTTAATAAGATGCCCTATGATCCATTAATAGACTCATTGAAAGCCTGAAAACTTTATCTCATGTCAGGTTGGTTTCTTGACAGATTTTGACAAGTGTCTTTTTCAAAGTGTGATTTATCTTTTCAATTTTCCTGTGATTTAGGTCTTCATGAGGCATGTAACTTGCAGCATATTCCAAGGGTTCCCAAAGTAAAATCTATATTAAGCATTAGTAAGAGGCATTTGTAACAGTTCTCACATTCTGATGATAATCAGAGAGAGAGGAAAGCAAATGTTCAGTTCTGCTTTAAAGAAAAAAAAGACACAATTTATCAGATTGCTGCAGTTCAAACAAAAAAGAAAAAAAATAGTGTTCCCTAATATGGAAAGTAAAACATAAAAGAACCAATGATATGTCAAGCCCGAAAGTCATTCATTCATTCAGTCTGATGTAATTCTTGCCCTAGGTCAATTTTATGAATTCAGTTTTCCAAAATCCTTTTTAAAAGGTAGTAGTTGGATATCTGATTTATAACAGCTGATAGGGAAGTGTGCTCAGTTTTGTGACATACAACATTTTTAGATAATAACCAGGATGACAAAAAATAAATAGCATTGTACCAGAACATATTAGACTTCTAGGAGTTTCATATACACGTATTTATTATTATATTTCCACATAAAAATAAGCTAAAAAGGTAGCACATAACCTTTAACTTCGGTTTCCTATGAGATTTCATCATACCAAATGAGCCTTATTTATTTAATATTTCTCCTTCCACTGAGAGAGAGGGGCAATTTTATATGGGACATCTCAGGAGCTCTGTAAGGTTTCCTATATTCTCTTTTAAACGAAAGGTTTTGTCGTAGAACGTAGTTTTGGGAGGTTTGGGAATTTTGTTCCAGTATCAAAAGATTTTAAAACACTCAGACTTGTAAAACATTAAATTATTTTAAAACACATGATTTGGCAGGACTCGGCACCGTAGGTCTCATTTAAATCAGAGGCCTGATGATGGTGTCAACTTGGTCTTTGGTTCCTGGCTTCTGCTAAGCAGGATACTGAACAGAGACTGGCAGATCCACAAGTGTCCCTGGGAAAGGCTTTGCAGCTGGTTTTGCCTGCCAGGTGCAGCGGCTCCAGCCGCGGGCCTCCCACTGCAGGCACCTGACTCTCCTGGAAAATGGCCCCTTTCACGTTGGCGTTTTCCTCCAGGAGTCACAGGGCA
>RJWH01005196.1:0-83228 GCA_004363575.1 Solenodon paradoxus | reverse complement strand
GGGAGGGAGAGAGAGAGAGAGAAAACATGTTTTCTAAACCGCTATCTTCTGTGGGTTTTTTTCTCGCTCACTGTTTACTGCTTGTGAAAATACGAATTGTTTATTTAGTCAGTATTGACAGTTGCTAGCTGTTCTTTTATTCTCTGATTCGTGGGATATACTTAAGTGAAACACATAAGTTACACTATTCCGACAGTGGAGAAAGCGTTCTCTGAAGGGAGAAGCACCGGCACAAAGTCTGAAATAATTCAAGCCTGTGGATCAGAAATTGCCCAGCCCGATTGAAAAATCACACAAAGCGCCCTGACTATTTTGTGACAGAGTTGCCTATTCTGTCCCATGAAGGCGAGGACTTGCAGGTCAGTCGGTAAATTTACAATGACATGTCCATAACATTGAGAAATTCCACTGGCTCTTCAGTCCTGGAAAGTGCCGGAAGCTTTGTTATGGTCTTAAATGCATACTCTTTTCTTTAGGCTGTAACTCTTGTACAGACACAGATGGGTGTGGAAGACGGTGATTTCATTGAACATGGTAATGATGATTTAGTAAAGGGCAGTGCTCATTAGGCAGTAAATGAGGGTGTTGTCAAACCTATTCAACAAGTGAATGCTCAAATTTTCCAAGAGTTTGCTTTAACACATGGAGAAGCATCTGTGGTTCACTGTTATTTCGTGTTTTACATAGGCTTTGGGAGCATTTTTAATATGAAAGCAATAATAAAATGGCCACAAAATCCAACTAATCAGAAGTTGGCTTTTTTTTTCATTCCCTGTACACTAAATTACACCTATTTTTATTCTTCCATTTCCTGTCCATTTTAGGCAACAGAATGTTTTTTTCCCCCTTCTTCAGCCCTAGGTGGGTCACTGGCCTTTATATGCCCTGCACCCTAGCTGCTCAGCCACAGATGTGCACCCAGAATTACTTTTCTATCATCTCCAGCTGTACAGAGACTAATTAGGATCCTTTCAGGGAAGTCATGCCAATGTTTTCACAATGAGAAGATAGAGTTATGATAATTAATAGAAAATCTTGCCTGGGTCATATCACAGACTTTCATTCTAGTAAGATAGTCACCTCTTCTAGCTCAAAAACCTGTTTGATTTGACACATACAAATCTCAATTTGAGAAGATATCCATAATTCTAGAATATAATCACACACATGTACACATACTCACACATACACACACTGAGCAGTGAGCAGGAAATGTGAGGTATCTAGAAAGGCGTGTTTTCATGCTGTGTAACACCTACCTGGGCATGGTACTATTGAAAGCATACCAAATCAAAAATAATGAAGAGGGAACACGGTTACTGAAAAAGGTAACACATTGAACTGGGTAAGAAAAATAAAAACAAGAAATCATGAAAATGGGAAGCTGCCTTTCATTCCCTTGCAGAGATCCCGAATCCATCTGCTGTTCTACAAACAGATGTGTGGGCCGGAAGGACCCATCAGGTCTTGTTTCATATCCCTTTTCTACAAAACTGACAAGTATTCAGTTTAAGCAGAATCATCAAACCACTGACCCATTTTTATGGAAAGTATTGCTCTAAATTCTCAGCCTCAGGACTAGGGAAGAAGGGGAAAGGATCAGATCAAACACTTCTTAATGTCGCTTAACAAGCGACCATGCTGAAAAGAAACACTTTCTGCTGACAGCAATGTGATTATTTATAGATGGTTATGAATACGTGCAAAGTCACAGACATTTCATATGATTGAAATATGAAGTCTTTTAAGATCTCAGGTGGTGAGTCCAAACCTACCCGTGTGGCAAAATGGAGGCTATGGAACACGGACCCACCGGCTGCCCCGACTCTCCCCCCACCAGTATGCATTCCTTCAAGGACTACAGCCATCTACGTCACTGGTGCCGAGGGGGTCAATCTAATCTCCTTCCTCTTCTTGCTCAGTGAAATTCATCACCTCTTCCGGTTAGTTTTATCTCAACGATGTCACAAATTTTCCATTTCTCTAATTCTCCCTGTGACTGCTACCCCCAACGTCAGAGTTCAAGTCCTCAAAATGTTCAACTAATATCACTGTAATATTTTCTGAGATGATCTCAGCTATGAGGTCTAGCCCTCTGACATCTCACCTCCAAAATCCAGTAGCTGTTTTACTGTCAGAGAGACCCATCCACAATGCAAATAGGATTTCCCTCCCTCACACCTACCCTCGGCCACAGTGCAGTGCTGTTTCTCACAGCCATGAGCTTCTGCCCAATATTAAGGCGTGCTGTGCCCTCTCCAGCTTTCCTCACCATCATTCCGTCTCTCTTTGGACTCCTCTCCTCCAGGAAGCCCGAGCGAGTCTCAGGGCTCAGTGGCTAGTGGGGACCAATAGTCTAGCCTCTCCCCCATCCATCTGACAACCAGTTTAGTCATGGGAGCTTAGTCAGGGGTGAAGGTACCTTCCACAAGGCCAGTCAAGAAAGTCATTCATTAGATGGACACCAGTTTGTTAAAAAATAAAAATAAAGGAAGAAATAACTAACTACAGGCAGGGGAGGTGCATTGGTACTCAAAGAAAATGCCCAAGAAAAGCTTGTTTTGGTGAAGTATCCATTTAGAATTGATTACTCTTTAGACTAGAGATATGCTGGGTACAGCTTGGAAAGAACCAACATTAAAACTGTACCCCTGAGATTACTGACCACAACAGACCTAGCACTCTTTGGGCAGCCCTATATGTGAGCTAAAGTAGCAGTTACAGTGTCAGTGAGTACCAGGGAATGTTCTTACCAACTTGCCTCAAAACAGAACCACCAGTGAAAACAGGGACCTCAGGCTTCAGAACTGATGTAAAGCTAACTGGGTGTGCCCAGAACACCTGGTTCTAAAGATTTTGATCAGTTTGCTTTCTGTGCCCAGAGTCTCGTGGGATTCTGTGCTGGTTTTTTCTTTAAAATAATCAGTTCTATCAGTCTCCTTCTGAATTCATTTCTTTCTCATGCATCTTCACCATATACTTTAATTCACAGACATCATGGTACTAACAAAAAGAGCTAAGGGCATTAGAAGTGTCTGGTGTTGCCACTTGGTAAAAGTGACCATAAAGCAAAACCGCCCTTTCTGTTTTTCAAGAGAAAAAAGTGACCAACGATTAAAAGTGTCATATGTAAAGAGAGAGGGCTCTTTAAATGGCTCTGTTTCTTATGTGTTTATTTTTATGAGGCTATTTAATCTCAGGAGGTCTCAGTTTCCTGTTCATTAAACGGGTACTTCTTGGAGTTGTTAAAAAAAAAAGGCAAGAAGATAAAATGCTAACTGCTGAGAGTCGAAGTACTTAATAGGTGCTCAATAACTGTGTTGACTTTTTTTTAAAAACTGTCATAAAAATGTGTGGCACTCTTTTCTGACTGAAACCAGGTGTCAGCTTTGCACAGATACCTGTCAGAGCGTCCTCCCTCCAGGCTGTAGCGCAGGTAATTCATCCCGTCCAGGAACTGACTGCTCGGCAGAGAATCATCACCCAGTTCTTTCAAATCTTCAGGCCGGAGGTACTCTCCCCCATCGCCTGTCATGGTGTCATCGCCTTGAAACAAAAGGAGAAAGATGGCGAACAAAGAATTATGTATTGAACATAATGACTATAAAATATTATGGTGGCGAAAAGCATCAGCCTAACAACAGTGACTGACTCCTTAAACACTGTCTACCAGAGGAAAAGAGAACGCATGTCATTCTAGAACGCTAACATTTCAGGAAACAATATTACACAGATTTCCTTTTACTGACCAAAAAGAAACCATGCCCTGAATGGTATTTGAGTTTTAGTCAATTTTCTTTCCTCATTGTTTCTTATCACAATAGGTGGTTTACATTATTTAACTCAACAATCAGTATTCCATGTAAATTACAATACTTTTGCACAGAATATTCAGCAATAATCATGTTTTCATAAGATGGGCAAGATGCTAAGCTATGTCTACCATTCTAATAGAAATATCAGCTATATTAAAGACTCATAAAATATGAATTACAAAATATGTCTAGGGAAAGAACACAAGAGAAAGGAGCAGATTGTTGACATTTTAGTAAACAATCTGAAATCTAATTTTGAAAAGAGTGTACAGGTGCGCCTTGGTGGTTTGCGGGTGAAGCCCACACCTGGGGAGCAGTCGACACAGAGCCCAAGGACCTGGTTTCACAACCCGGGACCAATGGGAACCACCAAAATGAACAACTAAATGTATAAAATGCTTCTTCCTCCTCTTGCTTCTTTCCTGCCTGCTATTTGCCTGCCTGCCTTCCTCTTAAAAAAAAAAATAAAAGATGTTTTGGAAACTGTGTGGTTTCCCAAAGGCAAAGGTAAAGTACAGGGGAAAGTGAAGCAATGCCACCATGGCAAAAAGACATGACCAAGCATGGGAGCTCACACTGGGAAGCCCAAATGGCTAGGGTGTGCTTCCTGTCCATGAGTCGGGATAGAACCCTCAAAAATACAGATTTCAGGTAATTCAGTGAATCCTACTTCATGCATGGAAATGCCACCCATCTACCAGAGTGCTGGCAGGAAGGACCAACACAGCGGAGAGAAACCAGTGTGGATGACTCTCTAGTGACTCTACACACATACCTCAAGTCTGATTCCTAAGCAAGAAAAAACATGAAGGAATGTACTTCATTCCATAATTCAATTAAAGATTCATTATTTTAATCTCATTAAAAATAGCACTGTTTAATCAACAGGGATGCATTTATAAAGACACAGCATTAAAAGATGGGACGTGGATGAGATCACCTACATCTCATCACTTCTCTGTGTACATGCTCCTAAGGTCAAAGGATTGTTAGCTCTCTAAGGTAAAGCTGAAGAGTTTGAACAAAAGACTTTCCAGTAGAAAGAGACGTACGTTATTCACCATTTGATTTTTATCTAAACATCTACGCATTTCATATTTGACGGTTATGGGTCTCATTATGAAAATTCCCTTTTTTTCCTTTAGTGACATCATTTAAAAAAATTTATTGTAGTAATTATTCTACATATTAATATAACTTCCTATGTTAGGTCCCCGTTTCTTAGATATATGCTAACACTCCATGCCCTCCACCAAATCACCAAGTGTTCTTTCCCCTTGTCCAGTGGGCTCCACCACCATTTGCCCCCACCCGCCCGCTTCCCTGTTGGTCACCTCAGTTCTGCTGCAAATGTTTCAGGGTTGGTTAGACACCATTAAATTTTTACTTAGCTGTTAGCAAATTGAGTTAGGTTACAGAGTCATAATTAAAAGTTGAGTCCTTAGACTTGGATAAACCTGAGATCAGAATCTAATGTGGCTACCAGCTACCCTTCCCATGCCTCAGTTTCCACAACTAGACCATAAGGGTGAGAATAATACTTTCCCTGGCAGCTATCTGAATTTACTAAAATAACACATAAGAATCTGCAACAGATGGCTGGAATGATTGCTAACTATTGTTTTCATTAAAACAAAATGACTAAAGTGTTGATACACCAACAAAATATCAGTCAAATTTCAGTTGTGCAAAACCATCGTTTCTTGGTTTTGGTTTCTTATGTTTTTAAAAGAAAGGTGTTGGCAGGAATGCAGGCGAGCAGAGGCAGGCAGGAAGAAAAAGGAGAATAAAATACTTCATTTTATTTAGTTGTTCATCTTGGTTGTTCTAACTGGCACCGGTCATGAACCTGGGTCATTGGGATGTATGTGGACTATCCCTGTGGAGGCCGCGGATTTAACTACGAAAGCACCAGGGCATGCCAGCAAAACTATTACTGAGGAGAAAAGAGCTTCTGCGGGACACAGGTCTCAAGAGCATGGGAATAAATTAAGACAAAGAGGATGGTGACAAGCAGTCTTCATGCTGACAATGTGTATAATCTGTCAAGAAGGAGATTCTCCAGCTCTCAAGCATGTAGGAAAGGACTGAGGTCTGAGGTGAGGAGTCCCAGGGGCTGCCCAGTGTCACACTGGACAGGAGGGAATGTGTCAGAGTAAGACAGACGGTCCTCCGTTCCTACGCTCAGCCTCTCAGGAGTTCTCTTGATCATCGGTGCACGTTATTCCAGAGACCGCAGGGAGGAATTGGTACAAACGGACCCCCGTGAATCTCTGAGAACAAGGGACACTGGTTCACATTCCACAGACCTTCTGGTCACACACGTACTGTAACCACTGGTCCCACTTTATAACTTGGAGCTGAGCCAGCAAAGTCTGGGATCAGCCCACGATCCTAGGAGGCTGCAGAGGATCGCACTTGTAGCTTTATTTTGGTGCATGGTTTACTTCTCTTAGGCTGAATTCCTGCTTCTGTCATTTCCTTCCACTGCTCTGCTCTGCCCTCATTGGGACTTAGTTATATTGTGGCTGATCTACTGCGACTTCCATCCACCACTGAATAGCTGTGTGCATTGAACAAACTGCTTAATGTCGTCTGAGTCTCCTCACTTTCCCACCTGAAAAAAAAGAGGGCTGGCCCATAGCCAGTCCATATGCATGGCATGGAGATAAAACGAGAAAATACTCCTGTACATGTTTAGTAAACACTTTTCTTCCTTCAAATAGCTGCTTCTTTCTCATTTCTCCCTAACACACCCCTTCAGAGTTCCACTGCTGGGTTAGTCTTTGTAAAAAAAATTTTTTTTTAATTTTCATTCCTTCATCAACATCTTTAATGTATTCTAATTCCCAGACTTTTCAGTGATGAATTCAAGTGCTTTACAATGGAGCTTGGTGTGTTCAATCCATCCGCAAAACTGAATAATCGGATTATTCAGTCACTCCGTGTCTCTTGTACTTTCCTCTCAGAGCCTCCCAGAGTGTTTCTTCTCCACTCCCAAAAACCTGTGCAAACCGCTGTTAACCCTCAGCTTTCAGCAAATCCATGAGACCGTGCTAGGTCTCTTTATTTCCCTGGACAGATACGAAAAGCGTCGAGCCTTTGGTTACACGTCAGTTACATTACACATTATCTCCCCACACACGTTTCTAAAACGTAGGCCCTATGTTCACCTTTGATCCCCCACGGAAGCTGGTACAGAGCTTTGCACCAGAATACCACACCGACTCTCTGCGATTGGATTCCTAAGTGGATAATGCCCGCAACATTACCACAGCAAGGTAGCTTGAAACAACTTCTATGCTTGATTCAAATACTCTTGAGCATTGATACCCACGCTACAATTAACCTAGCAGAGCTGTAAAGAAAGGAGAGATTGACGAATACTTTCCAAACACACGCAGCTGGACTCGGTCCACACGGGAGGTAGTAGTTTCCATGACAGTATTTTTGCCACACAAAATGTTAAAAGGTTGGCAATGCCAACAAGTTTCTGCATTCCAATGCTTTGCATTAATGAGTTATTTCATACTATTCAACCATATCCCGTACGTAAAAAATTATTTGACTTGAATTTTTCTCTGGAAAAAATGTTATTCAGTTTTGGGCTTAATGTAAAAATGGAAAGCTGCTTCTCTCACCACAAAAAATTCTTGATCATTAGCCAATATTCCTTTCAAATTAAGAATTCTTATCAGTAATAACTTTTAATACATAATACTTCTAATAAAAGTGTACAGAATATTACAGCTAGATTATGCTATAGACATAGTCAAGAGGCTGTTTCTTATCAATGGAATTTCTATACACCCAGAAAATACTTTGCTTTTGCTATTGGAATTCTTTTAACAATTATCCTACAAATAAAGAACTATTTTTAAATAATCACTATCTGATTTATTTGACCTACAAATGTAAGTTTCCATGTAATGGGTTTGCTTTAAGTGATAACATTTGTACTTTGGAAACATCTTGTTAGATAGAATATCTTATCTTATTTGTTTTTCCCCACATGCAGACGTTCAGCCTGAATGATTTCTAAAGGTTACTTTATCTCCATTTCTCACTATCACAAAAAAAATCACATTGTAACTAATTTAATATATTTTTAGCACATCTAAAATATATCTTCATTCAAGAATAATGATAGTAACTGCCTTTATTCCAAGCAGTCTAACTTAGATGGCTAAATCATTTAGTGATATTAACAGGCTCTAAAAATAGTTACATGGTCATTAATAGCATAAGAAATTAATGACTTTAAGCTTCTAAGTTAAGAGAATCCACACATTTAAATGCACACATACATATACGGTCCCATCCACATTACACATGCTATTTCAAAAGAGACAGGTTAGTATCAAGCAGCTGCATTTATCCAGTTAAGAACAACTAACAGCAAAGACACACTTTCACAGCAACCATTTCCTCTAATGGTACCTGAGTCACTAAGCACTTCCCCATCAATAAAGTGATCACCAAGCTGTTTAAAAGCTGTTCAACAGAAAATGAAGGTAATAAATATGATTCCCTAAAATGAAATATAGAGGGTATATATGAATGCTGAAAATTAGTTGGCAAGGATTGGGATGGAACAAGAAATTATTATAGTAAGTATCAGGCAATATCTGGCTTTGGTAATACCTTTCCATTTTCTCACAATCATACATGGAGCCAATATTTGTTCACCCTTGCCCTAAGTTCTTAGAAAATGGAGACATCACTATGTCCATCCCCAGTAAGAGAGCTGACAAATTAGCTCCAAATAGGGACATCTCCATGTAAAGTTTTAACTTGCGATTACATCTTCAAGAACCTAAAACACATCTTGACTATTCCTCCGTAAGAGTCATTAGGATTGGGCCTAAGTACCCCACCCATTAGGGGGATAATTTTTCAAACATTGATATCTGTCATATATATAATATATATATATATATATATGTATGTGTATGTGTGTGTATATATATATGTGCCAGTACTGCTGAAACTGGCTGAATACCTTATGCACTGCTTTCATGATTTTTCAGTGGTACATTTGTTTCTCTTCAAGAAAAAGCTACTCTGGTGGAAGGAGAAGAGAGGATCCAGAAGCCACATCCAGCACTAGGTCCCTTCACTTCCCTGGAATGTCCCTACTACTCCTTTAGGGTGACAGGCTTCTTAGAACTTCTAAATGCATTGCCTTAGAGAATGGTTATCAGCTCTAAAACTATGGGGGCCATCTTTTCTGATTGAGAAAATCAAGCTCTTATATTGAATACTGATGACATACTGTCTTGCTATTTTAACCACTCAGAGGCCCTTTTCTCTGAATTTAAAACATATTCTGTACATGTGAACCAATCAGAAAGCAGAGCTCTCTCAACATACCGTCACTAGAGTAAACTTTCAAGTTTTTTACTTTATCGTACTTTAATAACACTACATTTTCACATAATGAAAGCAGTAATTTTTTTTATCAGGTAGATATTTTAACAGATAGGTCATTTCTGGTTTCTTTACCCTTCTCTGTCCTACTATTTAGTAGGCTCAATGATAGTAGCAGGAGGAAATATAAACTCATCAGAATCCTCCCTCCCCGGATGTCAACAGTTCATATATTGAAAAGTGACCTTAAATGTTAAGATGCTATTGTCCAAACGCATTGCACCAGCTTGGCCCTGAAGAAAAGGATGGCTTTTCCTGTGTAAGACCAGATGTCATAGAACATTGAATTAAAGTCTTACCCTCTTCATCAGAAACATCAAGGACTTCAGTCATCGTCTCAGGAACATTCAGCTTGTGTTTTTCAGTGATAGTCTGGAAAGACAAAAATAATTAATTCTCAAGTTAAAATCAAAATCAAACAAATGATCTAAAGATCTTCTATACTGTTGAAGCCTATTCTCCTCCATGAAAATTTAGTCTTTCTGAAAATACATGATCATTTACTCCAGTAAAGTGGTGCAAGAGAAAATTCATTATTTGGATTCCCGTTTGAAAACAAAATCTTTTATCCATGGCATTAAGAATTAATCATACTGAGGAACCAAAGTAATCTGTTCAGGACTTCCCTAAAAAGAACTCAGTTTTGTCTCCAGAAGTGCTTTCAGAAAAAGCAGCGAGTACATGCAGTCTCTTAAAAGCAAGTCTTTGGAAGAGAAGTCATAAGTGATGTGGATAATGGGTGAATAATGTAATGCCTCTTTTCTGGAATTAGAGGATGAGCAGCAGAGAAGCTATTATTCTCACAGTATTTCACTGGCCTACAATTTTGGTTTGTTGTTAGCCCTAAAGAGAAGTCAAATACATTGCCTTCCAGTCCTGATGTCTGATGCAAGATTAAGAGACCATGCCCTGGTGCCTGGCTGGTAGGGTTCAAATTCTAACTTCATCACTTATTACTGCTGAGGCTTTAGCAAGTCCCTTTATTTCTCCGTGCCTCCTTTTTTGGGGATAACAACAGCATAAGTACACGTAATAGTGAAATATATAAGATAAAAAATTTAAATAATAAAAGACCAATGTAAAGCTGGTACGAGTAAGTGAAGCAAATATAAAAGAGCTCTAAGAACACGGCTGCTTGACACACCAGGTCTCAATAAATACTAGTGAGTGTAATGTAACACTCCCGTTGCGGTGATTCAATGTTGAATTTAATCTTAAAAATGAAGCACCTCTGAACTTTTTAATAATCCAGCCAGCACGTATGCCACAGTGATGAAAAAAAAAAAGGAGCAAAAATCCAGATCTCATGACCTTAAATATCACGTGAAGGTAACTGAGTCTCAAGTTCATTGCTCTAGTTTCTGCACCGAAAATGTACTGAGTGCCCTGGCTGGTACTCTTAAAGGAACGTTAAGGAATGCAAATCTCAAAGTAAGAGTAATATTTTCAACTAAAGTCACCAAAATCCAATAGAACAGGTTATCTATGTTGTTAAGCTTTGCTACAGAACTATTATAGATTCATCCGAATGTATCCAATGACCAATTCCTTTCTTTCTAAAAGCTGTAGAGAATTTCAAAAATATTAACTGAGAAAGACAACGAATTAATTTCCTTTAATTTGGTCATTGAATACTATCAAAACTATCAGCAAATGCATATGGTGACAGAAAAAGGAACACACAGTGATCGAATTGGTTGTTGATATTCTTCTGTATATATTTAAAATGACCTTGATAGTAATGCAATAAACATAAATATATATTTGTACATGACATAGCATTGGACCTTTAGAAGGGCATCAATAAATATTTGTTGAAGGAATGTTAAGTCTCCCTACTCCTATACTGTTATAAGAAATGAGTACATATTGTCCCATTAAATAAAGCGTCCTTTGAAAACTTGATTATCAGAACATAAATATATTTCTGCAACTGCCATCTGAATAGGACAGAGAAAACAAGACTATAATTAAATGATCATCCTCCATCTCTGGAATCCAAAATTCTCTGGTCAAAATTAGAAACTAAAAGTTAAATTGAGTTGTGTATGATACATAAGTTTAATAGGAGGTGATTAAATGAGATGGCATAGCAAAATAAATAGGATATGCTAGGTGGAAAACTTACAATAACGAGTTTTTACTATTTATCATGATATGGGAAAGATGTAGGAAGGAAGAGTCCTTAATTTGCTGGCTTTTTTTTTTTAAATGGAAGATAACATCTGGTTTGTTCTATGCAAAATAGAAAGGGCACTTACTGATCTTAGCCCGTTCATGTGGCTAGCCATTTTCTGGGAGCCCCATAGCCCCTGTCCTTCATCAGGGTAAATGACCTGGGCTGGTTTGCCCCTTTTAACGCCTACACACACTGGCCACCAGTAGCAGAGAGACAGGCTAAGTGTTTCTGCCATGCTTATTTATATCAACTGTACTGGTTAATATAATTTTCACAATATGTCTAAAATTATGCAAACAATATTTTCCTATGAAAACCAAAGTAAATGGCTTGGCCAGTCACGACAAAGCTGAGTCACCCAGGAGAACTGTTCCTCCATTCAGTGCAGTTGAGACAATTATAACAGATTGGAAGAAATTATGTCACAAGTTGAAAAGGTTCTACACTCTGCAGAGTGTCTCTTTAGGATAATACACAAGCTGAATGAATATTTTATAGCTCTAGACAGTGGACGATTTGTACCCACACACAGTACAGCTTGTATTACTGATGTTTTTGTTGGGAATGACCATTTCACTGTCTAACCAGTGAACCTATATTCAGAGAAAAGGTGTCAAATGACAGCACGTGTATTTATGACATTGCCATTTTCATGATTCTCACTTTAATTGACTTCAGGCATCAACTAAGATCGAGGACTCTGAATATTTATATTTTCTTAACTGCTGCCAAAGATTTCCCCAGCGTTTGAATGATAATATAAACAGAACATCATTTTTGAGTTAAAAATGATGCAAATCATACAACTCATTGATGAGAGCTGAGCAACAAGCAGAAGGAGGCCTCACATCTCACAGTTCTTCCAAAGTGCAGTAGGAGGCGGAACTTGTTGGCTCCTATCACCAGGAGTGTGACCCAGCAGCTATTCCCAGAAGAAAGCCCAAGGGTCTCAGAGCCCCTGTTGGGTCTGACAAAGTCAAGTTGGAAAAGCAAAGGTGAAGGAAAGAAACCGCCCTTCAAAATGTCTCAGAAATCCGTGACTTTTCCTTTACAGGGGGCCGCCTCCCTCTTCTCCCTACACAATGACTTTATTCAGACTCTGGGGCAAAGAACTCTGGCAGGAGAAATGGCAAAGAAAGCTTTCTGTGAAGAAAGAGACTCACAGGGCTGACCCGACAGCCCATTCTGTGGGTCCAATGTGTGGAGTTCGTATGTGGTGAGTAGTACCATGGTGAGTCAACCTGAGATTTAAAGGAAACTAATCTACTAACTTTACATAATTATTAAATGGGCTTTTATCATCCATGAGTAGTTAATTCTACATTATTTTTAGTGATTCTATTGACTTCAGAAAGTGGAACTAAATTTAAAGCTTCCATGAAAATCAGTAAAAGGTACTACCTGAGGTTTCTGAATATGGAGTGAAAACATGTCCTTCAAAAAATTCCCGTGAAGTGACTCCACTGAGCAAAGACAAGATGAGTATGTTGGAGTAGTTAAGAAGATAAACTTTGAAATCTGACACCTAAACTTGAATCCTAGACCTACTCTCAAAGCCTACACATGTGTAATTAGTTATTAATTATTTCTGACATCACTAACAACATTATTATTGAGAAAGAATTAATAAAAACCTTGTCCCACATGAAAAAAGTACAAAGCCCGAAGACTCACATAATAGATAGGAAAACATCCTTATTTTCAATTTTTAACTTCAATTTCCATTTCACAAAACAATAGAACTCACAAATCTATGAGAAGAATCCAATCGTAATAGAGGCAGAAAGAGTAAAGTTTGGGCAACATCAAAATATGTAACCAATAAACTATTCATTTAGATTAAAAGGGTGAGCTTGCTTAGTTAATATGGGTGATGATTCTCACACACGCACACACACACATACACACTCACACATGTTTTGATTTTTGTTTTTTGAAGGAGAGATGCAGGCAGGAATGAAGGTAAGCAGGCAGGCAGGCAGGAAGAGAGAGAGTATTTTATCTTATTTTTATTTAGTTGTTCACACTGGTTGTTTCCCTCCAGACCTGGGACTCGAACCCACAAGTATGGCCTCCTCATTTGGAGTAGGGTGTGCAGATGATTTCTCAGGACTCCCACTGAAAGAAAAGCTATGACATTTTATATTTGCTGGTTGGCTTTCCACCTAGAAAGTTGGGTGTTGTTCTGGAGCACTGCTCAGCCAGACAGCAGAGAGAATAACAGTCACTAGGAAAGACAAAAAACTCCCAGAGAGTTTCAGAGGCCTTTTTGTCTCCCTCTGGAACCAGATGTGTGGTCATATGATCATATGTCTGCTTCCTGGCAAAGTCCCTGAGAACTTGTTTAGCGACAGTATTTAGAAAGCTAACTGCTCCTCTTCTGACATATAGACATGGATGGTTAAAAGCATTCACTCCAAGAAATATTTATGATCCTGCGATCTCTTTAACATTGGACGTCTAAGTTCTAAAATGGGATTGACATTATAGAAGAATTTCTTTTCTTTCAAAACTTAAGTCTCATACTCCACCCCCACCACCCTTTACGTTGCAAGTGGGGACGCGTCATGTTTTAACCACTTTGACTGCTCAGCAGCAGGCACAGAACTGAGCTGGTATATAAGAGCCAGTAAGTGGGAAAGTAAAGAATTAGTTAATGCAAAGGGGGCGCGGGGAAACGACAGCAAGTTAAAGCCTCAAAAAACGATGCGAGCTCGCCACCTCGTGGTAACTTGGTAAAATGTACATACAGGACTACAAGAGCATTTCAAAGGGAATCAAAAAGAAAATTTAACATGGAAGAACCCATGTGTTTGGTTAATCTTGCTACTAAAGGCTTCACTCATTTGAGATGTGCCCATTGTTTCAGAGATACCAAAATAAACACATGTATGCAAAGGCCTCTGCAAGGAAGATTTTCCTGGTCTAAAAAATCACCGAGTACGAAGAAGTCATTCATAGTCAGCCCTGTAGCGTAACTCAGAAACACAGCCCAACTAGTGACAAGACGTGTTTCTCTCCTATATAATTTATTGAAGCTATCCTTTAAATATTTAAAAACTTATCAGTGTATTGGCTGATGGGTTAGGATTCTGCTTGAGAAAACAAGCGATGCTCTCCTCTCCCGTTTAAGTTCAGTCTGTGTCATGCAGGTCATTAATAAATCACAGTCCAATCTATTTAAAACTGCACTTCAGATCAACTCTCTTCCATTTGCTCTAATGTACATGGACAGGGTTGGTATGAAGAACGAAATCCCTTTCTTTTGTCCTCACATCTATCAAAACAACCAAGTGTTGTAAAACTCTATACTCATCCTTCCTAGCATGGGGCACTTACCAGAGCCTCATTCTGAATTTCTTGTTTGTTGATCTATGATCTGATGGCCTCTATAGAGTTTTTACTGTTGCTTTTTGTTTCTACGTTACTAAGAGACAAGAAAGAGCTGTTGTTCTTAGAATATGTGCTTAAAGGAAAAGGTTCATGAACAAATCAATGCAGAGACAGTAGCCATATGATTTTCAGCTGTGAGATTCCCTCTTAGAAGGCCTAATTGAAGTTTGGCTCAAATAGTACAAGAAGAGTAGGGCTCATTATTATTTTTAGAGTCCTCACTCTTCTAGAGTTTCCTGGAAAAGGTGGAGAATGATCACTCTTCTGTCCGAAAGAATTAAAGCTTATACTCAACAGAGGGAAAATTTCAAAATGTTTTAACTATATATTCAGTCATGATGTAGATTCAGTTGACCTACTAAGCACACTGTTTTCTTTTTTAATAAATAATAATAACCAGGCTAAGGCACGGCCTATGAACATCATGGATCTGGGTTCGAAACCTGAGACTGAGATGCAAAAATCATCATCATCTTCACCACTATCATCACCATCCTCATTATCACCATCACCACCATCATCACCACCACCATCACTACCATCACCATCATCATCACCATCATCATCATCATAATCATCATCACCATCATCATCACTACCATCACCATCACCATCATCATCACCATCATCACCATTATCACCATCACCACTACTATCACCACCATCATCACCACCACCATCACTACCATTACCATCAACATCATCATCACCCTCATCACCATCACCACTATCATCACTACCATCACCATCACCACCATCATCATCACCATCATCATCACTACCATCACCATCACCACCATCATCATCACCACCATCACCACTACCATCACCAACACCACCATCACCACTACCATCACCATCACCACCATCATCATCACCATCATCATCTCATCACCATCATCACCATCCTACCAGAAATAAGGAAGTAAGAATGAATGGTTCTCATGAGAATGCCCTCGGCCCAGCTGTGAGATAGTGTTAGGAGAATGAGGGCCGTCCAAAGGCTGCCATAACCACCTGGCTGAGATCCCGTTCTTCTTG
Organism: Solenodon paradoxus; assembly: GCA_004363575.1. Taxonomy (NCBI): domain Eukaryota; kingdom Metazoa; phylum Chordata; class Mammalia; order Eulipotyphla; family Solenodontidae; genus Solenodon; species Solenodon paradoxus. The sequence continues at coordinate 67,370 of RJWH01005196.1, read as the reverse complement.
GTCAGCGACATGCAACACACCTAACTGCGGAAAAGGCCAGCAGAGCCAGGAAAGAGTAAGTCAGTCACAGGAAAAAGAAACTATCAGAAAATTCCCTTCGCACAGTTCATATGGATTTGTCTTGACTCCAGAGAGCTGAAGCCCTTGTACTCACTGTTCCTCCGGCCACCTGGAGAGAGATTCTACAACAGAGTCACCCCAGGAAAGTTGCAAACTTCGAGCTCAAAATCTTTTTTTGTTAAGTGCAAAAGCCTAGGGTTTGAAACCGAGTCCAGTGGAGGGAGCAGACACTCGGGCTCCTCTTACTCACCGTGGTGGTGGTGGTGACCTCCTCTGTCACCACCTTCAGGGTGTCCACGACAGAGATGTAGCCCAGACGCTTAGCGATCGCCAAGGCAGTGTTGCCATTCTGATGAGAGTGAAAGAGAGAAAGAGTGAGGAGGAGAGGGAGGATTGCTTTGCGAGCCAATAGGCTCAGCCCTGCTCTGTCTGAGCCAGCATTTCCTTCCAAAACAAGGCACAGGCTCAGGAAAATCACTAGTTTTTACCATTACATCTGAATCTGCCTCAGCAACCTCTTTAGACTAGCGCCCAGGTCACCATGGTAACACAACAAGCGTGCATCTTTCTAATAAGCACTTAATGCTTTAACCCTAAGCTTGTCAGCTATCTCTCCTCAGACTACATTGTACTTAGGAAAGTCCCGCTTGAATGCGGGATGATGCTTCCAAAAACAAAAAAAGTGATTAGCGAAGACCAAGTACATTACTTCTTCCTCATCAGAGGTCAGGCCATAAGCAGCAGGTAAGAGGTTCCCATGGGGAACGCTGGAACACACTTAGTTACAGCTGTGCAGAAGCTGGCTGTCAGCTAAGTAACAGCATTTCTGGCTCCAGCCAGCCAGGGTCACCCGGGATCCCGTTTTGTTTAATTGCATTACTTAGTTTACATTGCAATGCTTCCGCATCCCAGAGAGCTTCCCAGAGCCGCAGCCTGGGAAGGCCTGGCGGGGAGGAGTCTGCCTCCAGGGCTCACAGCAGAGCCAGCTGCAAGCACAGCACATTCAGAAGGCCAGGGGCAGCCTTCCCCCACCCCCCCCACCCCCGCCCCGGGAGAGGTAACTGAGTCACAGCCCCGCCCTCCCTCCGGGCCAGCATCCTGGGAAAAGTCAGCCTGCCGGCTGCACAGGCTTTCCGGAAAGCCTGAGCATCCCAAAGGGCCAGAGGAGGCCTATTAAAAGTGTTTCGGAACTCGGCTCCGATTAGAGGCCGCGGGGAAGAGAGGCGGGTGTTGAGAGGGAAGCAGGCGGGGCGCACTCTTACCGCCGTGGTGGCGTTGGGCTTGGCCCCGTGCTGCAGCAGAATGTTGATGATGTGTGTATGGCCCTGCTGGGCCGCCTGGTGCAAAGGCGTGTAGCCATTCTGGGGATGGCGGGGGCGGCGGCCCGTGCGGATGCGGGAGGGAGACAGAGAACCAGGTTAGCCTGTGCTTTGCATTTCTTTCTGACAACAAAACCATCACCCATGCTTTGTTTATTTGGAGCTTCACATCACCAGCAACCCATTTCTGCACAGCAAACACTCCCTCACACCTTCTGGTCTGTTCAACGGAAAGGGGAGGGCAGCTTAAGGAATGGCAAGAGGAGCAGCGGAGTCTAAAATGTAACGCCTGCTATAGTTTAACCCATGAGTGTTGAAAATGCCTGGAGCAGATTTATAAAGAGGGGCAGAGTAGCGGTTAGGTCAGCCACCTCCAAAGGAGCACAGTCCACATGCGTTCCCAAGGATCTGGGTTCAAGTCCTGGGTCCTCAGGGAACGACCAATGCGAACAACTAAATAAAAATAAAATAAAAATTATTTCTTCCTCCTCCCTCCTCCTGCCTGCCTGCTCACCTTCATTCCTGCCTCTTGCCTTTAGGAGAGAGAGGGAGAGACAGCACTTCACCTCAGTGATGTCTTCCCTAGTCAAAGAGTAAAATGTGTTTCAAGGAAAGCTTGTTCATCAAGACGTTCCTGATTATTAACCTTGGGGCTAACTTTAGGGATTCTGGGATAATGAAGACTCATTCTAAAACTTTCTGGTCAAAGTAGAGCACCCTTAGTGAAGATTTCATTGGGACCTGAGGGGCCCACTTTACATAAATAATAGAGTCTTCAAACGTCAGATGCTTTTTAACATCCTGGTGCAAAATTTCACCAGGATGAAGGCTCTGTGGTCCACGGTTTGTGGGAACCCTGGGCAGGCTGATGGGAAGCCGCCTCGCTCCGGATCTAGTGGGTGGAGCTCTGGCATGGGGTGGGCGGAGCTTTGCTTTTGGGAAACGGTACAGGGTCCTTGCAGGCACAGCAAATTTTAAGAGCTCTCCTCTTCCGCATGCACTCATTTGGTGCTAGATAAGAGGACCTTAGGTGTGCTGTCTTTTTCATCTTTAGTATTCTGAAAATGAGAGCTTCACAATGAGAGTTTCAAAATGAGAGTTTCAATAGGAGTTTCAAAAATAATGTCTGACTAAATGAGTAGATGAAGAAATGGTGGAATATATGAACATTTTTCTCCCTATTTCAGAGTTGATGAAACAGAAAATAGGAGAGATCATTTCTTCACAATCATTCTAGGTTTAGAAGCCATGGCTATCAGACTATTATTTTTATTACTATTTGTCTTCCCCCTGATAAAACATGTATGTGTAAATTCTATACATATTTCTATAATTTTATATACTACCCTTTATTAATACTGCAATTTTCTAGTCTATATATTTCAAACCCCATAGCCCCGGGCTCCAAGTTCTGAGTAGCTCCTTTGTACCTTGTCATTGTTAAGAGTGGCTACTGCTCTGACCTCTACATGACCTCTAGTGATGTGTCTGTCTATAGCCACAGAGTGGCACATGATTCCTTCTATGCTTTTGTATGACCTTTCCATCCATGGGGATATATACCCATGAGAGTCTGTCTGTGTGAGTGCCCCTCGGTCTAGAACATCATCAGCTCTGCCATGTTTGCTATAGATCCCTACATCTGAATGAGCCCAGGAACCCCGAAAGTGTACATTAATTACAGGGGCTGTGAGAAAGCTATAGCTCTCAAATCAGGTTATCTACGGACATCTGAGAAGCACAAAGTAATATTGCTTTTCCTAAAAATTCTTCCCTTCCTTTTCTTTACAAACATCTTACCAACCAAATTTAGTACACCTCTTGAATATCGGCCAAGTTCATTCATTCAGCAAGCATTTACCAGACTGCATGCTGTGTGCTAAACAGAAGGCACTACGTTTCCTTGCCCTTAATAACTCACATCATATTGAGTCCTCAAAGGACACTGTTGTCAGGAAAATGTACCCCCAGGCCAGATTTAATCTAAACTTAACGTGAAGTTTCCCAAGCATGAGGTCATTTGTCAGGGAAGACTGGAACAACCCAAGCGCTTTAAGAAGAATGGCAAATTGAAATTTAATCCACTCTCTTAGATCCATTTGGCAAAGAGATCTACATCTAGTTCTCCTGCCAATTACTAACCCATCCCTGAGCCCCTCCAGACATCCATTTTCTCATTGATAAAAGGGATTTATAAATCCATGGCCATGCTTTCAAGTTTGGTGAGGGACCAACCATATTGCCCATGAAATCTTTCTAGAGCTTATCTAACTGTTATGTGAAAATGTTAGCACACATTGTTTTGTTTGTAGAATTTTTTTGTTCTCACTGAAAAGCTCTATGACCTTTGTAGTACTGTTAGTGAATTTCTTTTTACATGTTGAAGTTTGAAATTAACATGTAATTAACCAAATGCGATTGACCTGCACTGATGTCACAGGATTTCACTCCAAGTGTGAGCAACTAAAATGTTCCCATCAAACAAGTTCACTTTTCTAAACATTTTTGTACAAGTCATGCATGTTGGAGGAGTAAAGGCAATACATTTTCACAGCAATGAAACAAAATTTGAGTAACTACAGCTGCACATGAGATGTGAGGGAAAAAAAAAAGTTCTTTCTCCAAAAATGTCATTTTTTGTGAAAAAATTCTGAAGTGTTTATTAAAATAACATATTTTGAGGTTTGTATCTATCCACTTCCCTGAAGAGCAAAGTTCCAAAGGCGAAGAAAGTCTACAGAGTTCACTTCCAATAACCTGAGAAGTTAAAAATGGGATTTTTCTTGTAATCAAATGTCCACTTGAATGCAGATTAAACCCCAGAGAGACCATCAGTGTTATATAGACATTATGTCTGGCTTATAAATAATATATCCATTTCAAAAATCACCTAACAAAAAAGACAAGTGAATGCTGTACCTTGCAGCAGAACACGTAGATTCTGAGAAGAATGTCTTCCCTGTGGTGCTCATGTGTATGAGCAGTCAAAACAGTGTTAGGAGCTAATATCTGAGAATTCCGATAGACCCTTTCAATAAACTCAAAGTCCAATGTGGTGAGGAGCAAGAATGTTTCATCACTAGGCAGCAGCTATTCTTGGTAGAGTCAGATTAGAAATTTGAATCTCAAATGCCAGTCATATTATGTACAACTTCAAAATAACTTTATTTTAAATTCACTTATAAATATACTTATGCATATAATTTTTTTCTGCTTCTAAAGCATATTAAAAAAACTGACTTGAAAACTTCTCATATTTTGGTGTGCCCCGGTGGGGTAGTGGTTAGGGCCACTGTCTCTGGCCAGCACAAACCACATACATTCCAAGAATCTATGTTCACATCCTGGGGCTGGGGGAACCACCACGATGAACAACTGATAAATAAAATTTTAAAAATGCTTCTTCTTCCTCTCTTCCTGCCTGCCCCGTCGACTCACCTTCATTCCTACCTGCACCTTTCCTCTAAAAAACAAACAAAAAAACCTTAATGATGACTTTGAAAACTCCTAAATGAACCCACTCAGACAGCTGCAACTAGAAACTTCTGATTATATAAAGTTCAGAAACAATAACATGCAAGTCAGCATTTGCTTGGACCAAGGAACTCGGAGTCTCCAGTTATATTAAGCATAGTAACAGTAATTGTATTATGCCTTTCTCGCTTCCCCTTGAAACAGGTTGCAATCTCATGTTCCCCCCCTTGTTTTGCTGAATCGGACCCTTCAGATGCCACTGGGAAAACCCCTGAAATCAATCAAGTCAGCTCCACACTAGTCCTGCGAACTTCCAACCCAGGCCTCACTTTATATAGTATGGTCTCACTGTGCAAGACTTGTGGAATTCCAAACTGAGCAGAGCTCATGGGAAATGAAAGGTCTGTGGCCTGTCTATTTCCTCACAAAGCCATGGAAACTGGCCAGAGCATTAGGATGTTCTAGCAGGGGCCTAGCTAGATAGTACATCTAGACTGGAGCAGCCCCACATACACCCCAAGGTCCTGGGTTCAAGACCCAGAACCGGGAGGAACCTCCAACGTGAACTAAATAAAAAAATAAATAAGATGCTTCCTCCTCCTTTTCTTCTGGCCTGCCTGTCTCTGCTCGACTTCATTCTTGCCTGAACCTTTCCTTGAAAAAAAAAAATGTCCTAGCATCTTGTATCTTGCAGTAAATTGCTCAATCCATGTCAGTGACTTTAACTTTATAACAGAGGTAGCTCTGAAAATTCGCAAACAATTGTACACAATGACATTGCTTCTTCATAATCACATTAGAAGAATTGCAATGACAAAAAACACGCTTGTCGCTATCTCGTGAGCTAGGGAAGGTGTCTCCCTGGGGATGCTGATAGAAAAAGTGGAAAGGAATACCAGTGTTTACCTTGGTTTTCGCGTTGACATTTGCTCCCTGCTGCAGAAGAAAGTTGACCATTTTCACATTCCCGTAGTGACAAGCCACAATCAAGGGAGTGTAACCGAGCTGTAAATAGTAACAACGAGAGTAGCGATGATGATCAACAAACACCACTACTCTGGTGGCTGGTACTCAAGGGGATAAGGATAAGTGAGAATTTCAGTTATGGTAGTGTGAGCAAACATTCCACTTGACTGTACAAATATCACACAGATTACACATGCGTTTTGTGACTACAAACATGGACCACACATAATTTGACACCAGCAAAGGAACTCAGACATGTGTGACTTCATCTGACAAAGAGGCAAATACTAGGAACTTAAGAAACAGAGAATGAGTCTGGAAGGAGGATCCAGGGAGATGTAGAATAGTGTATTCTATTCACGGGGAAAAACCATTTCAAGACCAAGTGCCTGGAAGCAAGGTAAGTACCGGAAGCAAACAGCATGGTAGACGTGAGTCGGCAAAATTGGCATCTTTTTGTCAGACCATCCTGACACCAGGTTATCCATTTGGACTGGATTTCAGGGAGAATGGAGAACCAGTGTAGGTTTGGGAGCAGGAGAGGGTCATAATTAAATCAGGTCTTTTGAGGAGGGGGACATGGACTTGGTGTGATTGAAAGCGGGGCTGCTAGGACCCATCCAGCCTGAAGCTGTCACAATATTGACTGAGGTTTGCCTTACCTTTGTGTGAGCGTCCTGGTCAGCCCCATGCTTGGTGAGAATGTCAGCGACATTTACTTTATCTTCCTGGGCTGCAAGGTGTAAGGATGTGAGTCCACTCTACAGAGAGAAGGGAAGCAAAGGGAGACATTTGAAGAAGAAAATACAGTACATGCCCTAGGATACTGTACCTTGAAAAAATCCTGGAAAACTCACCCAGAGACTGTACTTTTGTTATCCAAACAAACTCTGCAAGTTAACATGACTTTTTCCATGCAAGGCGTACTCTTTCAAGCTAATCAACACTTGCAGCAAATTTTATTTTCTATATTGGGAACTCATATTATGATGTGCAATCTTAAAATAATTCAGTGAATAAGCTTCCAAACAACATTCATTTCAAGCCCTCTGGGCCTCCTGCTGCATCTACTTATTCACTTAAATAAACGATCGACCAGCTACTACTTCTGTTTTATAACATAGCAATAATCCATGTTTTCATCAATAAAATATCACCTCGAGGTAATAAATGTGCAGAATTACAGGAAAATGAGTTCAGAATCATTTTTTCCAGTACTCGGAGACAGCCTACTATTTTGAGGGCTAAATAAAAACTAAGCCCATAATTTATGTAGCATCATAAACTGGTCAGTTTTGTAATAAATGGATAGCACCTATACATCAAATATATATATATTTTATATATATATATATATCTTTTGTTTAGTTAAATAGACAATTAAAGTACAGTTAAGAATGAATAAAAGATGAGCGAATAGAGCAAGGAGGAGGGGAAAGTGGTTTTTTCAATCAATGCCACACTCTGGCAGACTCATTAATCTCCAGCAGTCTCTGTCAAGCAAAACAGAAATTCAAAGAGCATCTTTATAACCTAAGTCGCCTGGAAGCTTCTCAGACGGTTTCCAGTACCTTCCCTGTGACAGCAAGTGTTCGAGGCACTTGAACTCAGTGAGCGAGAGTTTCCGTCAGGACAGGGCTGACGTCCTCACTGACAGCTGGCCGTACGTTGCCCGCTCTCCGGGCACGTACTACTGCCCGTCCACGCAGGACACTAGCCCCTTCTCGCTCGCCCCGTGTGCCGGGGAAGCTCGCCTGAGCACGTCCAGTTACAAATGCCCGCGCTGCTGACCAGCCTCAGGCTCTTTTACAGTCGAGGTAGTTAGAGAAAGCTGGGCTGTTTTCTTCAAAGCTCACGATCACGAGGCCTGGCGTGTTTCTAGACACTGACAAGACCTCCGACCTTCACAAACGCGGCCCGACAGAGACAGACATCGGACAACCAGTGAGAGGCTTTTTTTTTGGCGGGGGGGGGGGACCTAGTTCTTTAGTTCATAAATCATCAAGGAAGAGAAACACACCTTTCTGTACTAAAATGTTATCACTTCGAAACAAATAGTCCTCAGATGTGACTCGTGGTTATTAGGAATGACAAAACAGGAAATTCTTCCTCATCATGATTTTCTCCATTAAAATAGCAACTACAAAAAGGTTTCTCTTTACAGACGCAAGTGGGCTTTTAAAAATGTCATTGATGTGATTATTAATTATCATCAAGTATCACAAAGGCGTTTTTAATGGTATTTCATATATATATTCTGTTCTATGCCATGTGCAGAACAGATTTTCTATAATAAGACTGCAAACTGATAACCAGTATGAAAATCCTCTATAGTTTATGATGGTAGACTCACTCACCTCAATCAAATTATGTGAACTGTTCTACATCAAGAGAATAAAAGATGCTGAAGGAATTCTTTTCAGAAAAAGCAATTCATTCCCTAAGATGTATTGGTGGAATCTATAACTAGTTTTATTATTACATGGTGACTGGAAGGGGAATATATAATTTCTATAGTATATTTCTTACTGAGAGACAACCATTTAGAGTTTGAAATCACTGCTTTCATTTGGTCTTCAAGAGAAAAAGTACAGACTTTTCAAAAACAAGGAGAAAACGTATTATCAGTTTTTCTTATTATCCAAGATACTTTCAAAGTTGCATTTTCTATCATAATACCAAACAAAAAACAAACATATTTTATATCCTCTACATGTTATTATTCAGCTGTATCTGAACATATTGACTCAAATTTTACTCTAGTGACAAATACATCAGTCCTCTGTCATTAGGAAGTGCCCCAAACTAATAATGAAATCACTGCTATAAAAAGAACACAAGAACTTTGTGATTAAAAATTGAGTATTTTTCTCCCTGCTGTATGTTCAGCTCAGAAACACTCACTGAATGTGTCGACTGACGGCTCAAACCCTCTTAAGGAAGGAGTCTGCTTAGAAGGATACCATCAGTGAAAATGTGCTGATGCATGAAAATAACACCATCAGAAGCACTGTGCACTCAGCTTCATGAAATCATGGTCTAGAATTTTCATCCTAACCCCCGCCCCTTTTTTTTTTTTTTTTTTTTTTTTTTTTTTTTTTTTTTGATTTGTGGACTTCTTGAGTTTATTTTCAAATGAAGATTTGTTTTCAATAGATAATGCTTAGATGTCCTCTTCTTCTACTGGTAATACATGAAATGTCCTGCTAGTGGCTTCATGATGAGACCGTCTCCCAGTGGGTCCAGGACCACTTGAAGGGCATGATGTCAATGGCCACCAGCAAATCTATGCCCAGACTTGACTGACCGGCTGATGCACTGAATTTTGCCATCAGGCTTCATCCTGTTCATTCTTGTTAAATTGCGAATGTCTTTTGCAGGGCGAGTGCCACAATTACCTCTCACATACTTTCCAGAAGGATCTGTGAGGGCTTTTCATAGAGAGACAGAGAAGCGTATAAAAGCAAAGGAGTTACTAGAACATTTTTGTGTGATAAGGACGCAACACAGGACACAGACACCTCCAAGCTGACCTGTCTCCCTCATACCTCTCTCTAAGGGGTATGGGCCACATCACCTGAGAAAAGGTTACAGCAACCCTCCGACAGCAGGGCCTCAACGGTGAGGTGTGGAAAACATTGCATTTGTATAATTTGTAGAAAATCTTAAGAAATGTTTTTATCATTAAACTCACCATGGGTTACAAAAAGCATTAAGAAATCTAAATGGTGAGCTCACTTACAAATATAGTTTCAGTTTTTGGTTTTTCAGCAGCTGGCTCCAGCGCAGTGTTTGGTAGTGGAAGATAAATGGCCAGATATGGGCACACCCTGCTGACCTAGGACACCCGGGAGCAGCCCCACACACATCCCAAGGTCCCAGGTTCAAGACCCGGGGCTGCGGCGGAGCAACCAATGTGAACTAAATAAAAATAAAGCACTTCTTCCTCCTCTTGCTTCCTGCCTGCCTGCCTATTCACCTTCATTCCTGCCTGCACCTTTCTTTAAAAAAAGGAAACAGCTACATATATATGTAGATGAGAAAGAGATGTGTAGACAGACATCTAAAATCTAAAATATTTTTCTATTTGAATATTTCCTCCTGATATTCCTATCATTCTATTAGAGTTAATAGGATGGTTCACAAAGTTCGTTCTCTGGAGAAAGACTAAAATGACTGAGGTGCTTATTGAAAGCCCCGATTCTAACCACCACCCCCATACCTAGCAGACGAGGCTGAAGCTGAGTCAGAACCTCTATTTCCCTGCCCCGCCCGCTGGCACCGCGAATGCTCAGCAGGGCTGGAAATGACTTGAGTGCTGGGCAGGGCGCAACAGCAGAGGCAGGTGTCTGGGTCAAAACCCAGAGGGAACCATTCACTCGCTCACTCATGCAGTCCTCCCCTCCCTCTGCCTCTCCCTTTCCCCTCCTCTCCTCTCCCACACTTCCCCCTCCTCCCCTCCCATTTGGATCAGCAAGTACCAAGACAATCCCCACGGACTTGTGACTGCAGTTTTGTCAACTCGTGGGACCTACAGGGCAGTTTCTTCCATTCTATACAGAGAGAAGCAGAGAAAACAGAGCCACAGGCAGACAGGAAGGAAACTGACTTGGAGAGAAAAGTCAAGAAGCAAAAGCGTGATCGTCCAGGCCCCGTCTGTGAGCCTGACTCCTTGGTCTCCTGGTTAAAAGTCCCTCCGAGGGTTGCGCCCTCGCTATCCTTGAAGCCCATGAGAAACCCCTCCTTCCTTTAGTGTCTCCCCTCCTCTCATTCCCAGGAATCTTTGATTAGTGTCTGTTGATATTTATCCCAGAGTGTTGGCTCAAACAGGAGGTGAGCCAGCATACCTTGGTGGACATGTGGATATTCGCTCCTTTATCCAGAAGCAAGGTGACCATGTCCGCATGTCCCTCCTGGGAGGCGAGGTGGAGCGGAGTGACGCCCTGCTTTGTCACGATGTTAGTCTCTGCTCCATAGTTCAGGAGTGTGGAAGCGATCTGCATTTGATTCTTCTTGGCAGCAATATGCAAAGGAGTATAGCCATTCTTTAAAAAAAAAAATACACACACACATATATTAATATGATATCAACATACATGGTGAGCTTGGAAATTGCCCTGAAGGAAATAACGATCTCTAATCAATAAGAAAAAATTAAAGTGCTTATAAGGAACCAAATTCTCGCTCATCGCAAGTTTCCATCCAACAACACCCAAACCCATGCAGCTACGGTCACCAGGCTCTCCATTCTGCTGTAAGACAGATACAAGAGCTCCCAGACATAATGTCTGCCCCGATAATACAGGTTCTCTCCAGGAGGGCAAAATAAAATAAGCCAGGTTTCTCTTCTACACGCCCTTTAAGTACCTGGAAATGATTTTCCTGCCTCCCTTTAGTGTTCTCTTTTCCAGACTAAATGTACTCATCCCTTCAACTACTCCAGGGGGGAAATCCCATTGCTAGAGGTCTCCATTAAGGATGCTCTCTCCTGGATTGATTCTGGATAGTCCAGACTGAACAGTGCTACTGGGAATTAAATGCTATAGCAGGAGGTTTAAACAGTGCATGCACTTCAGACATAATCTTGTTACAATATTCCTATAATCTGCTCTTGAATGAATTATAATTTTTACTCATTGAAAAATTATTCAGCAAGTACTTAGCATGTGCCAGGCAGTGGGAATACCAAGGTGGACAAGACATGATCCTTGACTTTGAAGGGTTCCAGGCTAGTGGAAAAAGAAACTAAGTAACAAAATTGACTTGTGTTAACCCTGCAGTCACTTCAAATCCTGGACCTTCCCTTCAGCTCCGCAAGCTGCTGGCTCGAAAACGCAAATACAACGTTACTAGTTTTATGGGACAGTCTGTAAAGAGGACAGGAAGAATAGCTCAGACTTTGCTTCCAAGAGTTGAACTCTAAATCCCATACTTAATGAAAAGAAAAATCACAAACAAACAAAACTCTGGAACAAGCGTACAATCTGGAAGCTATATTGTTTTCTTTCCTTTATCAAGTCTGGTAGAAGTTTCATAAAAAAGAATGACAGTGGCTTTGCCATGAGCAGTGACGTGCATTCCTCGTGAGACCACCAGAAGAGATGTTTGTGGGTCAGGTTGGTTCCTAAAATCTAACTACAAAGGCTAGGCGCCTCCGCCAAAGTATTCTGAAAATTAAATGCCTTTATGTACCACCCAATCTGATCTTGATCACTCTTGCTCCTCAAGAGACCCTGCATTATTTAGCTACTGTCCCCATTTCTCCATGCTGAAATAAGCATCTTTCATTTCAGACAAATGGTATTTCTCTTTACGTTGCTGAGAAATCCATCAGGGTCTCATCGCAGGTTCCGGATGCTCCAGGTGCTTCTAGAACACCGCCCTTGTGGCCGTGGGCTCTCAACAGGGCACTTAGATCTGAGTATCTCCTTCTTTTCTTACAGTGTCTTCTCTTCAGCCCTCACTTCCCCAGTCCGGCAGCAGAGGCTGTGCAAGGCTGGATAAAGTGTCAGGGTAAACCTACCAAGGTCAGGTCAGGCGAGACTCGTATTGGGGGAACAACACAAAGGATCATCAAAGAGGAAATCATTGCTGGATACTTAACAGCAGGGTCTGAAGAGGCCTCCTACTCCAGTAAAGTTAAAAAAAAAAAAAAAAAAAAAAAAGTTGGAACCCAAAACTCCCATAGACTAAGAGAATGTTCTAGAAAGGAGGTTCCAGGGTCAAAGAGACTTTGTGTTGGTGGGGCTGGGGTTGGGAGGAGATTTGTATTGAAAGAGAAGAAAGTGGAGATGGGGGTGCAAGTCCTACCAAGTGGGAGCTTCTTGGAGTGGCCCCAGAGTTGATGAACTCATACTTGCCCTCAGGAAGTGGAGAGGGGGATGCAGGCACGAAGAGTAGAGGGCACTAGATACCTGGCCCTGCTGTGAGCTGTGCAGGAGGGTCAGCGCCCTCTCGCCTCTGGGCTGCATGAGTAAGGAGCAGGCACCACCAATACTGGAGAGCAAGACTACATTTGTCTCTTCAGGAAAACATATATATATATATATACTCACATATATACATATAACATACTCTGTTCTGTAATTTTGTTTCTCTTCTAAGTAGATTGAGAATCCCTTATGGAGGGAAAACAGGGGTCTTAACAGTTTTATAAACAGTCCTTTCCTTCTATATAGCACAAGTTCAAATGAAGTGTTGTGTTGAGTATTGATGAAGTCTTTTCTATCCAGATTGAGAAAGGTCAGCCTGAAAAGGTTGATGAGAAAAATACTGACATGCTTAATGAATAGGTCATTTTCATGCCATTGAAACAGTTGCTCAGTCTTCATTCTTTCATCCAAATGTACTGAGAACCACACAATACTCTGTGAATCACCCTGGGGCTATGCGGATAAATATGACATGATTCCTGTCTCAAGCAGTTTATAATCTGATAGAAGGAAAGACATAATACAGAGAACTGATGAGATTATAGAGGAAACGGTATAAAGGATTAAGAAAGATAAGTGCAAGTTGAAATATTTACCTTCCTTTTTTGCCAGTTCAAATATTTGATTGCCAGCTCTAAGCAAAATATGCATCTATATGTATGTACACATATGACATGGGTATGTGTAGTTATTTATATTTTATCATAATAGCAGGTTTATATACAAAATATATAGTAGGTATATGCTTTTAGATAGAGTATATCATTTTATTATATTCATAATTAAATAGGCATAGGAGTAGCTATAGGTATTTATTGCTATAAAAGAAGTGAAATAATTCTCTTGCAGTTTTGGGACATGGTAGGCCTAGTGGTTAAGACAGAAGGTCTGTGGTCAAATACTAACTTACCACTAATGAGTCATGTGATTTTGGACAAACACATTAAGCTAAGGTGGCAACAAGGGCCTTCTTTCCTGCTTTGTAAGCACATACCTTTACTATCCTCTCTTCAAAATCGTCTAAGGCTTTGTGGAAGCAACTGGCTAAAACACAACAAAAAATGTCCATACCAAACGTTCTAGGACTGTGCAGCTAAACCACGCTGGTATTTAAAAGCAATGCCCCTCGGGCACACCCCTGTGGCTCAGGCAGCTGAGACGCCGGCGTGGGGACCACCTACAGCCTAAGGATCAGGGTTCGAGGCCAGGGGTCGGGGTGAACATCCAAAATGAACAAGTAAATAAATACAGATGCTTCTTCCTCTCCTTCCTTCCTTCCTCTCATTTGAAAAATAATAAAATAAAAACAACTCCCGTGTGCGCTCAGGCTGTGGAGACACCTACACCTGCCTGCGGGTCCTGCTGGGCTCCTCACCTTGGCAGTGGCGTGAGGGGAAGCACCTTTCTCCAGGAGCAGCAGCGCCACCTTCTGGTTGTCATAGTGAGCAGCAACATGGAGCGGGGTGAGGCCATTCTGCAAAGGTGTGTTTAATTACCAGCATTAATGAATTAGCACTAGCTGCCCGGAAGCGACCAGATGCAGGGAAGAGGACATCGATTAGGTCCAGGTTACTTCATTAATGTCGTCAATAGGGAAAACAAAGAATTAACACAAATACTGGAAGATTTTCATATTAGAAACTGAAAATGATTTGGAGAGCTAAGAGTTAGCACTGGGCATGTTGACGTCCACAAGAAATAAAAATCTTGTAATAATTACTACATTGACCTTGCAGGGTGTCTCCTAAAGCTAGAGACGCTCTGGACCTTGCTATGAGAAGGGCACACCTGGAGGCACAGCTCCACAACCTGCTGAATGCTTATGTGGACAGTTCAGAGACAGATGCCCATCATGGCTGCTGAAGCGTCACTGGTTACACGAAGAGTCCTCTCAGAAGAGGGAGAAAAATATCTCGAAATACCAGTCTCCATAGCTTCCACCTTGACAGAGTTTATGTAAGCAAGGCACACTCCTGAGAAACATTACCTTTCCAGCAGAATCTGCAGCAGCATGGCGTTGTAAGAGGAGTTTGGCCACATCCAGGCTTCCATACTTGGCTGCGACATGCAGTGGGGTAAAACCCTTCTGAAAAGGTGAAGCACAGAAGTGAACTGTAGTCTCTCTTTTGTGACTCTGAAGATGGTCTTGCTTATTTGGTAACAGGTTAAACAAACTATGCTGAGTCTCCATTTGGGAGACAATCCTGGAAGTGTGGCATGTTGACTCGCGGTAAGGACAGGATACAGGATGAAATTGAACATGTGAAAGTTGGGCTTCATAGATGGAATAAATAAATTATATTTTGAAGCCTTAGTGGTGACAATTTGACTTTATAGATTTGGTATTTTACTTGTTTCAGTAAAATGGCTCTTGTTTATGAGTGGAAAAAGGGACTGTCCCTTTTTCCTGCCTCTAAAATTAATAGGATTGAAATAATAGCTTCTACCTTCTCTCCAGTCCTTCTCTTTCATTCTATTCTTTGTAATAATACCCAAGTCACAATTTCTTCTTTTAAATTTTGAGATATTTCAACAGCCATGGTAAAAATTTTTTTTCAGTTATTTGATTCATTTGACTTATATTTTATCCTACAGAAATGGCAAGATAAGTGGTTGACAGAACAAAATACACTCACTATTCAAAGGACCTCCCATCCTGTAAGCCCTTTCACCCTGGAAACCGACACAGCAAAAAAGACCAATTTCCTTTGTAAAATACACTCTACATCTGCCACGAGGTTGGCTGATTAACACCGATGTGGAAACATAGCACAGTTCTAAAGCTTATAAAAAAACAAACCAACCAACCCTGCTCTCCTATACTTCCGTATGCTCAGATTCAATGTCTTGTGTGTCTAACTAAGGAGGCCACTCTCTGTGATGGGCCGTGTGTCCAAAGACAGTCAAATCCCCGAATTCAGATCTCAGAGATAGCATGAGTCCTATCGTGTGATGACAAACCCAATCTCTTGGCCAGAGTCTAACCAGTGCAGTACCGACGGTGTGGGAGAAGTCGAAAGCTGACCAGGGCCTGAGAGACACACCCAGCAAACACTCCAGGACTAGCTGCTCTAAAGTATGGCTTATCCCTGGGGTCACTGAAGCCCTCTTCATAATGCAAATACCCCTTACACCACTTCACTGCACACATTATTTTTAACTAAGATATCATTTTTGCTTGTTGCTTCTTTTAGAACCATTAGTACGAGTCAGACCTTGGAGGAGAGTGAGTCTTCTGCTTTTCCCCAGTGTGGGAGAAATAGAGAGGTTGCCTCCTCCTTACTATCCTTTTAAGCCAACAGCAGCTGTTAAAGCTCTCACCCCCACGATGATCGGGATGGTACTTAGGATGAACAGGAGTCCCTGGAGACAAACCATGGGGCGGGAAAGAAAAAGAAACTCCTTCTCCTGAAACTCCTGCTGGAATGCTGATCCAGCCCCTTGATAAATTTGGAAACAATTGTCAGACAAAGAGAACTAGACACCTACTGCAGAGTCACACGCAATAGAGGTTGGAAAGCATCTCTTGAGTCACACATCTTCCTTCCCTGCCTACGTTCATCTCTTCAGGGTTTTGTTTACTCTCTGATATTTAGAAACATTGAAATAGCCTCAGTGATGATGACTCATACTTTCAGGACCCGAGATCCCCTTTGAACAGCTCTGTTTCATAGATACATTTTTCCATTTCCTGCCCTACCTTACTAGGTTTCACAGATACTGCTTCAGTCCTAAGACATCTTTGTTTGGAAGTCAAGAGACAACGTGTTTTTTTTTTCCTATTGTTTTCTTAATTCATTTTCAATTACATATGTGATCTATTTTTATGAATTGAGGTAACTCTAGTTACAAAATAATATAAGCCCACTGTGTTGGTTCCCCACTCCTCAAATTTATGACTATACACCTTGCCCAGCACCCAATTATCAAAAGTCCTCCCTGACATCCACTGGACCCTCACCCCTTGTTCCTGCCCCCACCCCCTTCCTCACTGGTAAACCTGTGTTCTATTGTCAATGTCCAAGAGTTTTTGTTTAGTCTGGTCCTTTATTTTGTTTCTTTATGTTCTACGTAAGAGTAAAGTCATCCTGCATTTGAAAAGACAATGTTTTATTCTCTTTTTCTGTATCTTCTCTCTCTTAATTTCATAATTTATCAATTTCATGTGATAAGACACCATCCAGTCTCTCTTGGGTTATTATTACTACTCTTATTCTATCTTTCTTAGTTTCTGATTGTAAAAGATGATTTTTAAATCCTTTCAACTCTTTTCTGCATTTGAACAACCACTGATTTCTTTCATCATACATTTTCTACCGCCAGAGGTCACTGGGTAAGACCTAACAGCAACTAGGCTGCTCCTAATGCTGACAGGACAATGTGACCCACTTCAGTTCATGCTCACAAACGTCCTTCTCCCCCAGTGATCGTATTTATGCTTACTCATTCCGATCTAATTAAAAACGACTTTCAGTCACCTGAATCCCTGTTTTCCCGTGGGAAATATTTTACCCTGCAAACATTCACTCATCTTAGGCTAACCTTGCCTCCTGTTCCTACTTCTTTGCACTAGCCCACTTTGATTTCCTCTTATTAACTGAGTGTGTTCATGTTTTATTCTAAGTCACATCCAAGTGCTGAATTTCAGGCTACGGGCATCACGGGGAGAAAAAATTACCATGTCTAAGCACGAAACTTGGAAGCTAAGTTAAAGTCTGACTGGTGTGCATATTCATTCTTTGTTGCATCAGAGTAACAACCAATAAAGCAGGATGCTCCAGCCAGCTCTGTTTAGACATTGTAAATACCCAGCAAGAGTGTTGCTGGTACAGATTAGATGGCAGAATGGGGATGATGGAAGATTTCAGGGTTGGGAAAATACAAGAAGTAATGTGACTTTCCAAATAGTAATAAAACCTTTGACAAATTAGTATTTCCAATCTAATGCAATTTTCTCTTCCTCATTAGTCACACTAGTTCAATATATTTGGTAATATGTTTTTTTTTGTTTTTTTTTGTTTTTTAGCTCTTGAGAATATATTACAGATTTATAATGGAAAGAGAAGACATAATTGCCCTGGCCTTATTAAAGTCATCCTAAGAGTACCAGATACCTGTTCTAGAAACAACAGGTATTCACAAGAAAAATGGAATCCAGTTCTTTTCACTGAAGTTACTATATGGAATCTCAGAGTCCCCTTTGATCATGTAGGAAATGAATCTAAAATATTCAAGAGGCAGAGAGGATCAACTTTGTCTGTGCAGCAGAGCGGGGCACTGATGTAGAACTCCCTTGGCACGCGTTGACCTAAAGCCATTCCCCTTACCTTGGTAGCTAAAGAGTGGGCTGCGCCGGCCTCCAACAGGACAGAGCCCACATCCACCTGGCCTTCTCTGGCAGAGATGTGCAGGGGCGTGTACCCATTGGTGGTGGCGGCATCTGGATGAGCCATATGTTGCAGAAGCAGCTGCACAATTTCCGTCTTACCCAGGCGGGAGGCAATATGCAAAGGCGTCTGTTCCTCCTACAACTCAAGTCAAGTCAAAAGTCAGTGCAGGGCAGGGCACACCTCACTGATACTATGTCTTGTGCACATTTCAGGACGTGTTCTAGGAATCTCTAGGAACCTCTCCCCAAAAGGAAAGGCTTATTACTCCTCTGGTCACGATTTATTTAGAGGTGACCTGTGTCACCAGAGAATCTTCCTCAGAGTTTTAGAAAGCATGTGCTTCCGTGAAATTGGTCATTGTTTTCTGGGCACGTCAAAGTGTTTCTCAGCTCATGAAAGCTTCAGTCCTCACTTTTGTTTAAATGTAAACCAACTCATGTTCCAAATAAGAAAGAAATCCAGTTCGGAAGTCCTGAGACAAAGAGACTCATCCAAAAGCTCTCAGGAAGAGACAGTGTTTTTTCTGGGAACTGTATCAAGAGAAAAAGCAGCCAGGGATGCTGGGAAACTGTGTTCCTAACCCACTCAGCGAGCCAAGGGTACAAATGCTGGCCCTTTTTTCAAGGAGAGACTAGGGATAAAGAAGATATTGTAATCTGATGTAAAAAGATATTGTTCTAGGAAATCTGGGACTTGCATCCAGGTCTTCAAAGATGAAACTCTGGCAGGAACCAAATGGGACTAACTGTTTGCCAAGTGCTTTTCATTTAAAAACAGAGAGAGGAGAGTTGGTATAAAGACAGGAAGAACAGGTTCCGGGAAGTGCAAGAAGTCACCTGATTCCAATGTGAAGTCAGGGAAATATTTCTGTGCAAAAAGAAGCAGGCCAAACCATTCTCTTGTAAAAAGAAAATAGTTTGTAACCTTAGTGATGAAAAGAGGTATAGCCTATAATCTGCCTTAAGGGCATGTTACAACAGAGGAAGGGAAGCCAGGCCACTTTCCAGGACTAAGAATGAATGGAGAAAAGATGAAGGAGCAGGGAAGAGTTTTCTAAGTAAATGCAGTCTCTTCAAAGTTATAGGGGGAAAAATATTAAGAAGGAGCTACAGGAAGAGCTGAAATAGCACTGTGTGAATTTCAGCATAGTAAGAAGTAAATATTTTATAATCATAATGCAATTATTTTAGTAACAGAATTGCAATTTCATTTAAAAACTGTAATTTAAATTTCCTTGATGTAGAATATATACTTTCTTCTAATCTTATAATAGACCTAAAAAAAAGTTATACATTGTATTATAGGATCATTTTCCAGAAAATGGAGATTAAGAGGAATTAAGTGAGTTTTAACCATTAGGTTTTAATCATGAGGACTGTTCAAGGTCACCTAGCTCTTAAAATAGGACTTGAGGTCAGGCATTGGATTTTTTTTTTTTTTTTTTTTTTTAAGACAGGACATGAGGAAGGGAAGGAAGGAGAAGAGGAAGAAGCATTTCTAATTATCTGTTTATTTTGGTGTCTCTCCCTGGCCCTGGGTCTGGAACCTGGATCCTTGGGCTTTGAATGGTCCACACCCCAGCTATCCTAGTCACCTGAGCCACCAGGCTAACCCTTAGGGCTGGGATTCTAAAGGCATTTCTTTACCTATGAACTCTACAGAAATAGACACGATAAGATGGCTGTGAAGAAAACCCCCTTAGTCGGAAAGAATGACAACAATTCAGAAAATACAACTTTCTCTGAAATGTAGAAGAGAAAACAGAATAATGGGAAGAAGAAACAGTTACAAAGCAAATGGAATGTTATCTTCTGTTACCAAAAATGAACACAGGTTTCATTATAAAAAACAAGATAAACAAGTATTAGGGCTATAATGCCTAAAATAATGATTACAGAGAATGCGGCTCTATGATGTATCAGAAAATTAAGAGAGTAAATCCCTAGAGTTCTGATGACAAAGAGAAAATTTATGTTCATTTCGATTTTTCTTTCTAGTGCATCCATATGAGAGGATGGATGCGAGTTGATCCTACTGAGGTCATCATTTCACAATATGTATAAATCAAACTCATGCTGTGTGCCCCACGCTTAGAAAATGAGGTATGCCAGTTATTTCTCAATATAGAAATGAATTTCCAAAAACTGAGAATAAATGAAATGGCTACTAAAATAAACAAAAACAAAAATACAAAACCCAGAGAAGGTGAGGATAGCTTTTGTGAACATCTGTTCTTTCCTTTCTTGGAGCTCGGGCAGAAGAATTTGACAGAAGTGATCACCGCACACGACACGCTCTGAAAGGTGTTTTCAGTGACTGAAGAGAAGAATTCCGGGGCAATGCTGGCTCCTTAATCCACAGCTGGAGTAGCACTCCTTGACTGATGGTAGCTGAGTAATCAATTCAATGATCAACTATAGCACCCTGGTTCTCAGCCCGCAGAGCATTAAGGCACTTGACTTTAAAAAGAAATGAGATGGGCCCTGGTGGAGCAGCGGTTAGGTCAATCACCTCTGAAGGGGCCCAAGTCACATATTCCTGGGTTCCAGTGCCAGGTCTGGAGTTAAGCAACCAGTGTGAACAACAAAATAAAAATGCTGCTGCTTCTTCCTCTCTCTTCCTGCCTTTCTGCCTGCTCACCTTCATTCCTGACTGCACCCATCTTTAAAAAAAAGAAAGAAAGAAAGAAATTAAGAAATAAACTGTCTTTCTCACTTCCATTTTGGTTATAGACCTATCTGGCAATGAAAGAAAACAGAACATACAAATTTGGCAACAAAGTCATTCTACCGGTAACCAGAAATATCGGACTTTTCCAGGTTTCAGTGACTATTTCCCTGTTCAATTGGAAATATTGAATTTGCTGCCCCAACCTACCGTGAATTCAAGCCAAGACAAAGAATTGGGAAAAGGCAGAAGATATTCACGACATTCATAAGCACTTAAACAACAAAAACGGGGAGACTTGTTCCACTAGTCCTTCCAAACACAAATGGCAATAATTCATCATCATAAAGTGTCACTGACTGATTAGTGTCATTGGCTCAGGCAATGAGTTACCATGTAGATAAACTCTACCCCCTAAGACTACCATTTTCCTTTGCCCAAATGAAGGAGACTTGCTAACTCATTTTGACAAAAGACAGAAAGAGCAATGACTCAGGCAAGGTTTGGAGATTTGATCAAATTTCTATTCTTCTTTACTAACAGGGTCAAGATGGGACCCACTGTGGACAGGATGTCTTTCCATTGAAGGTCTCATCACACACATGCAGACTCACATGCACACACGCACACACACACGCACAGACACACATACTCACTCCGACTGGCACCACTGCACCTCAGGTGCACAACTTTGGGACATGGGGGAAACCAGAGTCCCCAGGAAAAATGTCTCAGACGGGGAGAACCTGCAACCTCCACACACAGTGTCCTTTTGTTATAACGTTGGTGAGGAAAAGTTGATTCTTGGTGGGAAACCATTTTTTTTTCTTACCAATGTTGTAACAAAAAGGACATCAGACAAAAAGACATTATTCAAGGGTATTCAAGGGTATTCAAGTGTATCGGGAGTAGGCAAGAAAATGATTCAGCCTCACGACTATATAACCGTGAGGTAATATTTCTAAACCTGATGAGATGAATACATAACTCAGAGATCTTGACCTTGCAACTCAGTGGCGGAACTGGACATAATGCTGGCAGTGAGTGAACTGTAGAGCAATGGTATTAGGTTGAGATTTTTTAGAAAGGCATCTGCATGTGTTGGGAAATCAAGAGATAAAACAGAAAAGACAGGTCTTCCTTTTTCTGCCCAGTAGCCCCAAATCCTTCTGAGAACACCTTCGAGCAATCACCTCACAACCCCACATGGCTGAGAGAGCTGCCAGTCATCACACCACAGCATAATGGGCCACATGAAGGGACAGGAGCCCAGGCTTGACACTATGACCTAGCCACAGGGAGCACTCAGGTAGGGAATATGACTAATTCGAATCCAGTTGCTTGCCTGAATGGAGAGAGACAAACTCTCATTAACATCTGAAGTGGGAGATAATGATGTCAGCAGAGAACAGAAAGGAGAAAGACACAGAAGCAGAGGATGAACCTCTTGCCCTTCCTAACTCTCAAATGTTAGGACCACAAGTCACCCTACAATGCGGGGTCACACTGCCTGGTAAGTACAATAATATGTGCTGAAATATCTTATGAACTTTGAACCACTGTACACATTTTCACGAACTCACAGGAATCCAGGGAAACATTAACAGGTAAAATGAACATCAAAAATTCTAGAGGAGGTTATGCAGAATGAGATACATCAGAAGAGAAAGACACGGCATGGTTTCACTCATAGAGACCTAACAGATTAATGAGCCACATCAAACAGTGGTAGACATTTAGTCCACAAGATGAAAGCAGTGTCTTACCAGACCACTAACGAGCAGCTCACCAGTAGGGGAGGAGGTGGGCAAATCAGGTAAAATGGGTCATTTCTATAGTGAAGGACAGACTTGGACTGTTGTATCATATACTATCGATGCATCACCTACAGATGTTAATATATCATACACAGATATAAATGTATCATATACAGAAGTCAGAGTATCATATACTGTTGATGTATCATTTACAGATGTTAATATATTATACAGATATTAATGTATCATCTACAGATGTCAGTGTATCATACACTGTTGATGTATCATCTACAGATGTTAATACATCATACAGATATTAATGCATCATCTACAGATGTCAGTGTATCATACACAGATGTTAGTGTATCATACACTGTTGATGTATCAGCTAGAGATGTTAATGTATCCTGTACTGCTAATACATCATCTACAGATGTCAATGTATCACACTGTTAATGGATCACATACTGCTAATGTATCATATATAGGTGTCAATGTATCATGTATTGTTAATATATTGTATATAGATGTTAATGTGTGTTATATTGACAATGCATGATCCACTGCTAATTATCATATACAGATGCTGATGTATCATATACTATTAATGCATCATATACAGAGGCCGATATTCCATGCCACACGTGTTGAATGTACATAATGTTAGGAGGTGATGTTCCTTCAGTGAAATTAAAGAAAAAAATCTCCTGAAGGAAACTTCAGGGTGAAAACACACCTCAGACTAAAACACATGAAAAGGAAAGGGTCAGGAGCGTAGGTCTCTCTGGAGTTAGTCAGAAATGCAATCCCGGCCCCACCCATCCTGCTGGGTCACAGTCTGCATTTGAACCAGCCTAGGGGCCGGGTGCTTTATGCCTAGTGACCTTCGGCAGCACGGCTCTGAACTATGGGAGTTTTTCCTGTCCAGTCAGAAGCAGCGAAATGAGGATAATAACAGGTTAAATTGGTAACAAAAAATTGGCAGAAATACATGAAAATGAGCACATTTCCATGAAAGAGAATGCATTAAAATTTGATTGGGGAAAACTATTAGGCAGTTTTATGTTGAGAGAGATGTGGTAAACCCTTTTATTATTAAATATGGAGTATAAAATATTTACCAGGAGCAGTGCCATAAATTTCTGGTAAAATGAGTGAAGTTCAGACTACTTAAGAGTGCATCAATTGACCGCAATTTTTTTTTTTTTTTTTAATAGCTGAATGCCAGGAAACCTTACTGGGAAAGAACAGGTAAAGCCCAGAGGATGTTTGGGGCGGTGAACCACTCTGTATGATTCTATAAAGACGGAGCCATGTTGCTCATCCAGGCACACAGACTGCACAATTCTGAGTGAACCCTAATACAATCTATGAACTTTGGGGGGCTGTGATGCACCCAAAAAGAGCCATTCATTGTAACAGATGTTCCACTCTGGGAAGAGATTTTGATTAAAGGGGAGGCTCTGCAAGTGGAGCCAGGGCCGTAGGGAAGGTCTCTGTCCCGACCTCTCTATTTTGCTGTGAACTCGGGGAAAAATATTAGGTCTCTAAGGGAAAAAAAGGAAGCAAGAAAAACGCCTGTGCAGGAAAGAAAGCAGTTTGAATAACGAAAGTTCTGCATATGTAAGAACATAAAACCCCAAGGATGATCAGTAAAGAACATACACTAGACGACTTGCAAAACTGATAGGAAGGCAGGTGAAATCTGAAAAGGGCAAGAGCGACGTCAAGGCTGCCCAAGCAGCACCGAGCCCTGGGAAAAGGTGGCAGGGAACATGCCTGTGAAATTCAGAGAATGCTGACAAAGTCTGGAAAGGAGTTTCGAGGTTTCTGAGTCCAACTCCCACATTGTAATGATAAAGACCTTGAAGTGAAGAGACTGCTGCAATGACTCTGTCTGACTCCAGCCAGACACTGTGATCGACGACGCACTGTTTCTAAAATGCAGTCACAGGGTATGACTCAAGATGAAGTGAGTTCCAGCTTACGTATATCAAACACTTCCACAGGCTGAGATGAAATATCAGTATCCCAAAGTGAATATGGCAATGCACAGAAAGGAAACAATAAAATTATTCTTAAAAACAAAAATACTGAAGGAAAGGGTTTATGCCATGAGGAGTCCAAGCATGCTAGTGCAAAAGCTAATGAAACAACGTGGAAAAGATAATTAGAGACAAAACACGAATAAAAATGACTGGGTAAAGTCAGTATAATGGAGAAAGGGGGAAAAAAGAAATTAAAAAGTGAAATTTACCAAAAAAAGGAAAAATCAACCTGAAGGTAAATTACTGGAAATAAGACAAGTCCCACAGAGCAATTTCCAGGGCCAGTATGCTCCCATTACAAAATAATGGAAATGCAGAGTGTCTAAATATGTAAAAATCAGAGTAAGAAGACAAGCAGAATTATGGAAAGGAACAAAGTGAAACAACTGAAGAGGAAACAGAACTTGGAGTACAACTTTTTTTTTAAGGAAAGGTGCAGGCAGGGATGAAGGTGAGCCGAGGCAGGCAGGGAGGGAAGAGGAAGCATTTATTTCTTTTTGTATTTGAGTTGTTCATCTTGCATGTTCCCTCCGGCCCCAGGATACGAACCTGGGACCTTGGGATGTAGGAGGGTTGAGCTGGCTGGAGGCAGCGAACCAAACAGCCACCCTACCAGGAACCACACTTGTTTTTAAGTAACTAGTAAGGAGTGTCTATGGAAATGGGATTTGGCTTGGTTGTCAAAATAAGAATTTTAAGATGCAGAGTATCTAGAAAATTTTTAAAAATCATGAAAATAAATACATGTGAAAGTGTAAAACGAATGATGTAGCCTAGGCTGAATTTCTTTTCCTTTAAGAGAGGAAGGAAGAAAGGGGAGAAAAAGGCATTTAAGGAAGGAAGGAAGGCAGAGAAATAAGAAACATCTTTATTTGCTTAGTTGTTCACTGGGGTTGTTCACCCCCATCCCAGGCCCTGAAGCCAGGTCCTGGGATTTTACTGGTCTACACACCAGCGTCTCAAAGGCCTCAGCCACAAGATGCACCCCAGACTGTATTGGATATTGTTTCACAAGTTGGTATTTGGAAATTGAGATGCATTTTCCATCACTGGACAATTTTTTTTCTTCCTGAAAGCTGTGAGTGATGTGATGCTTTCACTTTCTGTCCACGGCATTTCCAGATCAAAGAAATGAAGACGGAGGCCCTCCTTTCAAGATGGGACTCGCGCAGGGGCGCCCCGGCACCTACCCTGGCTCTGGCGTCCACGAGCGCGCCGTTCCGCAGAAGGCACCTGACCACTTCCACCTGCCCGGCCCGGGCTGCCATGTGCAGGGCGCTCTCCCCACGCTGTTGGGAAAAAGAGATCATTCATTCGTAAGAATGCCACCTGCTCTGGCTGGTGAAGAAAGATGTGCCTTTTTGTGCAATTCAGCAATGCAGCCAAAGGATTAAGAAATCTACAAAAAGGCATCATTATTTCATCGGGAAAAATACCTGTAATTTCAGTATCTTCAATATGTAATTTCAATATACATGTCTCTTCTCCATGGTCATCAGGATAAAGGTATATGTTTATTGTGTATTTTTTCAGTCCACGACAAGCAGTGAACTTATCCCCCAAACACTCATGATACTCTGACTTTCCTCCTTTAAATCTAAAATCTGTCACTATCACACTGAACTATGTGGTTCCAGCTTGATTCCAATTTGAGGAGAAACTCTGAAGATCAAGTCCACATGCAGCAAAAACTCATATCCCTCGTACCATACTTAAGTCACTCCTTGGTGGAATTCGAAATTCGCTTCTGAAATAGATGATTATTTTGCATTGGATTTGCCTTTGTGTTAGAAGACGAGATGCTCACTGATTATACAAGAACTTGATTTTCTTAGGCGATCCCTTGTTTATCATTCATGAGAATGTTTATTTACAGGCAGTTATTCAGGGAACCCCTGAGAGACAGTAAGCAGCTGCTAATGGTGTCCTCTACTTGGGCAAGCAGACTGGCCATTTCTCCCTTTTATTTGGACTCTAATATTGGGACAGCACACTTATCAGGAAATGGTAGCTTAAGCCGCAGCGTGAAGGGTGGTTAGATGTAAGAGAATTTTCTCCCTGGGAAGCCTGTTAATTACTGCATCAAAGAGAGAGAGAGATGTTTTGCAAATCAGCATACTTTGAAACCCTGTGTAGCTCTGAAGAAGGCAGGGCTCACACAAATAATGTTATAGTTATAAAAGAGCAAGACAGTAGAATAAAAGTTAATACTTTTAGTCATCACCACTACTCTAGAAAATGAGGCTGGTTTTAACCAAGTAAAGTAAATGATTCCAAATAAACAAATGAGTCATAAAGTTGATTTGGTAATCAGATATGTTTGACAAATCCAGTGAATAACTTCTTCTCATTCCTTGCAAAACAAACCCTCAACTTCAGGAAACTTAAGGTGAACTTCAGTTAACTACAGACCTCACAGTTCAGTCTTTCTTAGTATTCAGAGACCCATTCCTTATGAAGGTATGAGAAACACATTTGAAATGATTTGATTTTGAAAGCATTATACTGGATATCTATTCTAATTTTCCCTTTTTTTGTTATTCCATTTATCCTTCAATGGTCTTATTCTCTGATGACACAGTTTTAAATTTTAAAGTAAATGTATCTGGAGTATGTTTTTCATACAAATGACGTATTTTTGGAATAGTGATATTGCCACAGTCTTTAGATATATGGCATTTTTTTCCCTCACTATAACACTTAAAACTTCTCTCTAAATAGATCAAGCTAAGAGCGCTCCCTCCCTTTTTTTTTTAGAAACCTCAACTACCTTATTTCAAGGCCTTATAAAGCTATAGCAATTTTACTGATTTTGGTAGAAATGAAGAAGAAAAAAATTCATTACAAGAAATTAAATGAAGAAAGAAGTATGATAAAGGATACAATTTAGACAGAGTGGTAAACATAATGGAGTATATGCAGATGTTGATTTATAAGGATGTCCACCTAAATCTACATGCTGCTATAAATCAATGTTAGTTGAATAAAATAATTTTTAAAAGGAAGTCACAGAGACCCTAGAATTCTTATGCAATAATGAATTAATATGTGTAACAAATAAGCCAAACTATCACTGAGGAGTGTTCACAATGTAAAAAGTTTCCAATACAAGTGTTAGTATTTCCAGTATTCTTATTTTATACTTAAAATAAGTTAGTTTTCATGATGTTTATATTTATGGAACTGATGAGTTAGATATAAAATAATCTGAGGTAGTAAAGGTTATATTCAAAGACACATAAGTTTATATATATATATATATATATATATATATATCTGCATACACAGTCTTCCCACTTTATAACAATGGTCTGCTTCAAGGTTTATTAAATGGGGATAAAGTAGAGCAACCAATTATAATTTTTTTCTGTAAACTGCCCTTACCCTTTTATATTTATATGATCTTTGCTTACATATAAGTATAAATAAGAAAAGGAAAGCAGGTATATATTATTTTAATCAAGGACTTCCATTTCTTGATTTGGGGGCGCCATGTTTTATTCAGCCCCCTTGTATCCTTTATCTTCAGCTGGTGAACGTTAAGGATGGGGAAATTCTTAAGCATAATAAAGAGCGTTGAGTGTTGCCTTGAACCCACTGCTTTGTTATAGGAAGAAGAGAAAACCTGGCCAGAGTCCCACTGCACCCTGGATCAGCCCCCATGTGCGGCCCTCTAGTCCCATGATGGTCAATGACAACTTTAGATGATAAAAGCAATTGAATGGGGAATTCAACGTTCTAGAGCTTAAAGGGCTTGGCAAGCTTTCTGGAAAGGAAGCTTTGCAGTAATCTAATACCTGCACAGATGGAGTTATGGGGACACCTCGCGTGGGGAGTGAACTCTGAGACAACAGCAAAACGGGCAAGAGAATATAAATGCTCATGCCCAAAGCAGTATAAACGTCATGCCCTCTTGTCAGGTGTTAAAACTGACTCCCCCAGCCATCACATGGAATTCCACTCTGGCTGCGCCCATTTGGAAAGCATCGAAGCAAAACGAACAGCATTGCATTCAAAATGCAACATGATTTCAGCAACACACAGAGGCTCCCAGGCTGGGGTAGTGTGGGGTCAGATGACCGACTCCCACACAGCAAGCAGGCGGTCAGTGTGCACACAGCTTCTCAGTCAACTGGCATAGTGTTGGCTCTGGCAGAGATATCCTTAGGGCCTAAGAAAACCCAAGTTGGCAGGCCCCTCCCTGCCAGCAAAAGTTCAATTCTTCTCAGTGGGCGGTTGCTGAATTTAGCAAATCAAAGCACAGGATAACCAGTTAAATTGTAACTAACAACCACAAATGACAAATAGTTATTTCAGTACAAGTCTGTCTCACCTACTGCATGGCTGTTAATCTGAAAGTCAAATTTAACTGGGAGCCCTGTATTTTATCAGGTAACCTCATCAATAGCGTAACTGCACCTCAGACAAAAGTAAAACCAAACAACAAAAAATAACCAGGAAACACATGGAGAGGATTATGTTAGTAGGTGCCTCTCAAGCACTGGTCTTGAGGGGACTGAAGGGAAAAAGAAAGTAATGGAAAATGATAAAAAAAAAATGAAGAAATGAATAATGACCCATAGTTGGAACTTAAATTAAATATAGCATATTTGGGAGTCTTTCAGAACCTCAAGGATGTCTATTTTTTAATTGTTTTAATTAATGGTTTATTTTTATTTGAAAATCTATGTGTAGTCTACATGGGTTTTATTTTAAACAGAGACGAGCATGTCATCATGGGGGCAAACCTGAAACTGTTCATTGATTTGCACTGACCAGTTAAGAAGCAAATTCAGGGACAACAAAATCATACGAACATTTCGTGTGGATTTTCTTTGATGATTTTGGGAAAATTCCCCTAAAAACATTCGGGAATTTCAATTGAGCATCATTTAGAATTTAATTTTATGTGTTGCTGCTATCATGATTCTAACATGATAATTGAATTCAGACAGACATTATCATGGCCTATGACCTTGTAGGCATGGAATGCAGTGAGGAAGTAGATAACTTTTCTGAATAGTTACTGGTTTGCACAGGCTGCAGTTTTAAAAAGGGAGATGGTCATTTCTGAACACCACCACAAAAGAATGATGGCGATTTAAAGTTCAAAGAAGTGACTCAAAGACTCAGAATTAAATTTAGATTGGCATGGGGTGCAATTTCTCATCCTTAATAGAGTAATTAATGATTAGCATATATGTCATCACCTTAGACCAATACACTCTTTTAGGGGAGCTTCCAGACTCCATACTTAAGTTCTTTAATGAGTTTATGCTTCAGTGATGAATAATGTGAAGAGAGAGTATTAAAATTATGTAAAATTAAATCAATTTATCTCTCAAGGATTTTGTCCATGCAACAGAAACTTCAGCATAGAAACAACATGTAAAATACAAAGAAATGAGAGTGAGAGGGCCTATAAATAAAAAGTAAAATTGCATATTCTGTTTCATAACTCAAGTGGAACAAGATACCAGAAATGTGCAATAATTATCCATCAACTGCTTCTGACAGTATGGTCCATTTTAACAATAAGCACTAACGTTTACTTGGGGAAGAGTTATCACTGTTGCATACTTTACAACATCTCAATATTCCTGTCGTGTTGCAAATATATGACTGCATCTTGTGTAGACAAAGTTTTCTTGCTAAGGAACAAATTTGCATTCAATGATCGGATAAAGTTTAAAGGGGCAGAAAATGAGAGTAATTAGAAGTACATATCCTAGTTTAGATTGGATAGATGAATTCTGGGACAGCCACAGTCACTGGTGGAATGAAAATTGTCTGGAAAAAACATTCATTTCAGGAGACTCAAGAAAGTTACAATGGCGCAACAATTTCAGGTAAAAGTGGACTCCAGCAAACAAAACCAAATCAAAATGAAAAATCAAAGTAAGGTTAGAAAATGGAAAATCCACATAATCGAAGGACAGAATATTTGCTATCAAGTAAAACTCCCTCATACCGGTTTCACTCTGGCTAATCTCCGGTAGGACTGATCATGATACTGACTTGTAAGTGACCCAGAAGACCACTTCCTCGGTCAACTAGAGCAAGCCCTCCAGTGCTCCAACCAATCCTTGGCTTCTGGTCAAAGGAGCTTTGAAAATGTACTTTGTTTGGTTACATGTCTCTTGTTCTGTTTTGTAGCTAAGATGTATGTTCCATCCATCTGCCCCAGGAAACTGACCATACAGCTTCTGGAACACATAGCTCACCTAGGAAGGTTCTTCTCAGCGAAGTTCTAGCAATCCTTTCACTAGTGCATTCTCATGGGCCCTTCTCCAAGCGGGGAAGACACGCACACACACGCACACACAAGCGCCCCTACACACACGTCTGCTTGCTCGCTCTTCGTCCCTGTGGTTATTGTGACCCCAGCCATACTCACAATGTTAGTGACATCTGGAGAAGCTCCGTTCTGCAGCAGAAGGAGGACAATGTTCAAGTGGCCCATGAAGGCAGCCACATGTATTGGTGTGAGGCCAGACTGCGGAACAAAGCAACAGCAGTTTTACTCCTCTGCACCGGTGGGGCCTTTGGGACTTCTTCAGGTAAATAAAACGTGAGTGAGGAGGACAGAAGATGGAGGAGGGGACGGGAAGGAAGGCGTAAGAGAAGGCATGTTTCGTGAAAGCGGAAACATTGTTCTACCTCTGTGATAGCTTGGATTGAAGCCCCATATTTCACCAGCAGTTCCATGACTTTGATGCGGTTTTTCTTGCAGGCAATGTGCAGTGGAGTAAAACCATTCTGTGCAAAAGACAATCAAGTTAGTTGAAGACATGCAGAAACGATTCTCACACAACTCCATGCGGGCACATTGCAGGCAGCGATGTTACTTCGTCACATCATGTTTCTGCAAACGCTGTCGGTGTGGGAATTGGGCAAGAGAAGCGCATTCCCTGAGGCACTGAGCTTGGCCTCAGGGCTGGGCCAGAGCACTTCTGTGTGCCGGGGTTGCCGAGAAAACTAAAGGAAAGGAAACTACACTGCTCTGCTGCTCAAAGAAGGAAAAAGAGAGGGCAATCATTCCTTAGAGATGCTGAGATGTTTTAAGTAGGATGTTCAAATGATGAAATGGCTTGCAATACCAGAAAGAGAACCATGTATATTCTTTTTTAGAGGAAGGGCCATTTCTCAGAATATGAAACTGCTCGACGGTTTTACTTCCCAAATTGAAGAATCTGGTTGCCTCTATAATAAATACATCTGCTTTGCTACCATTTTCTTTAGGAAGGAGTTAGTGCAAATAAGCAGAAATCTTTATGATAATTTTATATCCAGAAATACTTTATGGGAAAAGTTTCAATGAATTACTGCATATTAGCAGAAGTCACTGTGTTGACAATTTTCTCTATTCAGATACTAGCTTTCTCATATTAAAAGTTTTTCTGACACATACCAAACAGATACCTTTTATTTTATTAAGAAATGATTATTAAGCCCTGATATATTGCAAGGAAAGTACATAGAAGCTCTCCAGTAACTATAAGGAGAGGCAAAGGAATGTGGAGAAAGTTTTAAGGGACTTTCTAACTTTCCAAACTCAGTGAATGTGAGGGAATTGTGGAAAAATTACATAAAAACAAGCTAACTAGCCCCATTCTTACTCCTGGTGTGTTATATTTAAACATTATATTTTTATTTGAACCAGAATTATTAAATAGAATAGTTATATCTATTCTGCCATTGAATGATGTTCATGTCCCAATGGGGACTGACTGTCAGTCATTTTTTTCCTACACCAGCAGTGCTCAGGAAAACATAATGATCTTACTTCACCTTAATGACTTACTTTTTGCCACGTCTGGTAGGTCAGATATAAATACCACAAGCAGCTGCTGTCCCAAAAAGATCGGCCATGATCAGACTGTGGATACTTTATAAGCTATTGACCACTATCCCACTGAAAAATGAATATTTTCTTCCTTACGAGAAAAAGTATCCTCACACAGTTGACCTAACCCCCACAGTATATTTGCTTCCCAGGTAGTTATGAATACATTATTCCTAATGGCACATATCTAAGAAAAAGAAGCTTGCATCCTACTGATATTCCCTCACCTTAAATACTGATTGCCTGTGACTGAGTGGCCACAAAAACTCTGTACACATACAGGATAAAGAGGATTTGCTTTTAGTTTGAGAATTAGGAAACAAGAGGCATAAATTAGTGCACGTCCAATATTTTCAAGAATTATTATTAGAGTATCAGTGAAGCAAGGAAGATTTATTCAATATTAGACCTTGAGAGACACAGAGCCTTCTCTAGGGATAGCCTCTTGGAGATTTCTTTTGAGCAATTCCTGGAACAGTTCCTCTAAAATGCTCCTTGAAGCAATAAGAGGTTAGGGACCATTTTCCTATTAGCCTGTGTGTGGGTCCCCAGGTCAATAAGGACACTCTACGTGAGCTCATCACAGGGTCCCGTCTAAATTATCTTATGTTACGAAGTCAAGTCTAGGCATTGCTTTAAAGCCTTTTTCTTCTAAAAAGAGATGAATGTAGTGCCACTGTCTTATCCTTTCATGCTGGCTCTATAAGAAGCATCTAGAACTTATCTGATCATTTCTATTTTTCAACTTCGTTTTCCATTTAAAATGTTCGTATTGCTCCAAAGGTCTGAGACCTCTCGACAACTTGCAAGCTTTGGAAATGTCACCTCGGGGCTGTCTGACATCTGTCCTGGCTCACCATCCCGTAAGAGCCAACTGCGAAGGCACGAAGCAGGCAGGCAGCTGGTGGGAGGCAGCAGACTGTGCAGACTCAACTACCTAACTGGCCGTGCAAGGCTGGCGCCTGCCCGCGACTCGGTCTGTGTGGGCTTGTCGCGGTCATCTGCTTGTGCTAAGGTGGCCTGGGCCAGGTTTACCAGAGCTCTGGCGTTGGGATTGGCTCTCTTGTCCAGAAGGAGTTTGGTCACACGGTAGTGGCCACAGTGCGCGGCGACGTGAAGGGCTGTCAAATAGTCCAGGGTGACGTCATCCACCGGGGCCTTGTGCTGTAACAGGTGCTTCACACATTCCACGTGGTCCCCCTGGGCAGCCATGTGGAGTGGGGACAGCCCGTTCTGTGCAGCCAGACACAAGAGAACCAAGGGCACACGTTAGTCATGACTCGGTTCCTAGAACAGAGCGAAGTCAGTGCTTCATCTCCGACACTACATTACTTCCAAAATCTAAGAACCAGATTGTCTCTGTAATAAATTGTCCACTTTGCTGTCATTTTCTTTACCTGTTAGTAACGGGGGGAAAAATTGCCATATGACATCAAAATATGCAGCAGAGTCTGTTCGGTGGAGCAGGAAGTGAAGAGAAACCCATTTCAGAATTACGCTATTCTTCAGCAAAACCAGAAAGTAAGATGTGTTCCACGAATGAGTGTGCTTGGCAGTTCAGCTGACTCTGACAGCTATGAGGGCAATATTAAATGTACGAACTCAATGGAGGGCTGAAGCTTAAATTACTGGAAGCCAAGCCCACAGGCAGAACTCTACTCATTTCTCTGCATGAGCTTCTTTACTTCCAGGTGGAGGGGAATGGATGAAGGAGAGGCAAGCAGGGAGGTCAGGCGAGGAGACACTGATCACAGATCCATGCCACTCTGGAATTCTACGATTCCATTTTCCTATCGTATTATGAGACAGGAAACAGAGGCGGAGACAGCAGTCCGGCAAGAGCTAAAAGAGCAAAAAGCAAATGTGTTGGGATCACACCAACATGATTAATAAATAGTAAAGAGGAGAATGAAGCTAAGATAAGCAAATGAGGAATTCAGAGAGGTAGGAGACTGCAATTCAGAGCATAGACTTTGTGATTTTCTCAGTGAGACGGGGCAATGTCAGAAGGTTCAGGAAAATAGGGGTAATTGCATTGTGTTGCGAATGGATGGAACTGGGTTATGAGTGAAGAGGGAGGCTAAGTAGGGTCTCTCATAGCTGTCCCACAGAGCAGATGTTGACCTGGACCCAGTGGTGGTCCAGAGTCAAGAGTGGAGAAGTTGCTGACTTAGTGGTATATTTGAAGGAAGAGGTGACATGTTCTGGTGACAGGATGTAGAGTGTGGGAGAAATAAGAGTCAAGTACAAGAGGTATTTGGTCTCAGTAATGGAAAGAATGGGATGGACTTTAAATGAAATAAGAAAGAATACAAGGAGTGCATGTTGACTAAATTTGAGGTGCTCAGTGGACATATAAGCAGTAACGGTCAGTAATGGTCGGACATCTACTTGTGGAATCCTGGAGCTGGACATGTGCGTGCCATCTGTGTAGAGGTGGTGTTTGAGGACGAAACTGGAGATTTCTTTGTGAGTGAATATTCTGGCAGAGCAGAAGCACAAAGACTGAGGTGGGGAGGGGTGGGTAAATCCAGAGACCTGAGAGTGAGGTCACGAAGACTGAGAAGTGACTTCTGGACAGGCAGAAGGAAAGCCAGAAGAACAGAACGCCCCTGTAGGTAAAGAGGGAAAGTGTTCTGAGAAGGGAGGAGCAAGCAGCTGTGCCCAACTGGATGAACACACACAAGATGGACTCCGATCATGTCTTTGGAGAATTATGGAGCTGGGACTCGCCAGATATTCTCTGCCCATTGCTCCATTGTCTCAGTATTGTGCTATCTGGAGACAAGGAACAGGGTCTGAGAAGGTTAAAGAAAGAAGAAAAAGAGTAGACTAGTCAGGCAGCAGGGAGAGAACGTGAACAAATGTGGGAAATCGAGTGAGGGCCAGGCAGCACGGCAGACATGAGAGTGGGGATCACGGATTCAAAGTGAGCCAGTCAGTGGCTGGGTGGTTTCTGCAGCCTCATTCAGCTGCAAGAAGGCGACTTGGATTTAAACAGGGTAAAATGTAGCAGGTGAGTATGAAGATGTCAAGAAATGGAATGAATAGCTATGGAATTCATTCTGGGCCGAGATGAGGGCCAAGGAGGAGTGAGGAACGTGAAACAGTAACTACTGGAGCCAGTAAAATAAGTACTTTTCTGGAGTCAGGGTTTCAGAGTTAGCGGAAAGGTGGAGAGGGGTGACTGGAGAGCGGGAGGCTAGACACAGAAATTACAGAGGGAACACAGGTGCAAACTGGGAGATCCGCTAGAGGGTCCTCTACTGCTCTTACCAAGGTCATTATGGTCACCGAGAATTGGAGCAGGGGTTGTGGAGAAAGTCATAGTGTGCTGAGAGCTAGAAGTTTCAATGAATGAGCAAACATGACAACTAGACAGATAAACATTTGCTTGAAGGAGGACTGAAGTATGATGCCAAACTGGGAGCTGTGACGGAGGGGAAGGAGGATTCACTTCCAAATTCAAGATATCACCTCAGTCCCAGCTGGTTAGTTATTTCCTTTTATCTTCCTTACCCTGTGAATAGGAATTGTTAATTTTGGAATTATCTCTTGGTCGACCTCACCCGCCCTTAAGTGCTGAGTTTCTGGAAGATACAGTCTATGCACTATTTCTCTCGATAAGTAAGTGCCCTCGTGACAAGAGCACCAGCTGGCATGCTCTACCCACACACCGATACTGAACCCATACATGCCTGAAGAGTGGATGAATGAACAAATCAATGAGTGCATGGAGACAGTCACAGATGCTTTATGCTGGATCTTTACACAGGAAACTTTGATTTTGTAAGACAAGCACTAAAAGAAAATCTCCTCTAAGTCGTGCATTGTCTTCATTAGTGATATGACAATTAATGGCAAACTGTGGAGAAAATACTACTTTATAGTTCACGGAGCAGCGTATCTGCCCATCCCGGATTTGACAAAGATTCTTGATTTGCTGTAACTTGACTGGTCTTGAATGTTCTTATTTCCATTAAACTTTGACTTGTTTCCTCAACAACACTTTCCCTAATTTTCTCTGCATTACCCAACTCAAGAGTTGCATTGAAAAACAGAGTTCTGTGATATTTGTTATATAGACATGAGACTGAACATAATACTAAATGTTGATTTTTCTTCACATTTCTGACTTGAAGCCACACTTTCATGATCTATGGGGCATAACATTAAAGACTGAGTTCATTCTGTACATATGTTAAATGTTTTGGCTGGTTTTTGCTCCAAATGATGTCAATTAAATATGCGGTTAAGATTAATATAAATTATACACTAATGCTTGTGTTGGCCAGCTTCTGTTTCTCAGCTGACCCAAGTCCTCTGCAGGGGATGGGGGAGGTAAAATAGAAATATAAGACTTGACCTTTGTCTACATATTTTATGGTATTTAAGGACCCAAGAGTTGCTGCATCTTCCATGAAATAGCTCATGGGATAATCTTCAATTTGTGTCTCATGATATTTTCTAGCAACTCAAACTAAGGCTAGAAAATGGGCAACTGTACAGTTACTAAGACTTTCAAAATACATTTTATAATGAAAAGTTCCAACAAATCAGCTCATGACTTGGCTTTTATTTATATAGATAAGGGTTTTCCCCATGGCTGAGGATACTGATGAACTGAGACCAAGAAAACACTAGATGTACTGCAGTGCGGAAAACAAACTGCTTGTCTAATGGTTCTTGTGAGATGGGCTGTCCTAACTCGCGCCTCCCACGTCACTTACTAATCCCATTCACAAACATCCAGCACCACTCGCGAAAGGTAATTATGTGTGTACTTTAGTGCCTCCTCTGAGATTCAGAAACATGGAGGCTCATGGAATGTAAGAAATAGTCACATTTACATCTTATATTCTCATTTGCATCTAATATAGATATATTCAAATTTCCAAGTGCCATAAGCACAGCAGGTAAAAATATAGAGTAAAAATACACATACACATATGTATATATTTTGATCTATATATGTGTATATATATTCACCCAATGCATCTTAATGCATGTATTTGTTGATTGTAACGCATTTTGAAAGCTTGATGTGTATATTGCTCATTCCTAGCCCACAGATATTGAGCAACTAGAAAATGCTGGCTTGATGCTATGATTTCAAGAAGAACAGAGATGGTTAGAAAAAGCTTGCAGTTCTTTGGGTCCCACCTGCTCACGACTCACCTTTGTCCTGGCCAGCAACGGAGCACCCCGCTCCAGCAGTAGTTCCACCACTTGGTCATGTCCACTTCTTGCGGCACAATGAAGGGGCGTCAGCCCATCCTGCCAAGAGAACGAAAGAATCAGGCCTGATTTCACCTTTAAAAAGAGATACAAAGCAGTATCATATCTAGCGTCACCTTGAAGAGAAGGCTCCCCAACTCAGTGCCGGGGATGCAGCAGATCAGAACAGAATTGCTATGAGTTAATGACAGAGAAGAGTGAGAGAAAATGGCGCAGAGGGTTACTGGCAGAGAGAGAAAGAGACGAGACAGACGGGGCAGGGTAATCCACGTGTGGAGGTTCGCTGTTACAAGAATCGTTGTTGTTTGCATATGCAGGAAGGTGGAAATGTGACCTACATGGCAATTCTTGAACTTGAAAGCCCACCCTGCTTGGAACCACAGCCAGAGATTGTGTTTATCCCACACTCAGTTTATCTAATTTGTCCCTCTGTGTTTTCCCTGAAAATGTCACGGTTTTCCTAAGTTCTTCTAAAATGCTCTAAAATGAAAGCGAGAGATCATTTGCATATTCTTGTAATGGTCTTCACCTACATTTCACCATTTAGCAAATCACATCACTAGTTCTCCAAGATTAATTGCAGCATTAAATAACATTAAAATAGCAGCAAATACGTTTATGGCACAGGTATCTGTCCTATCATCTATGGAAACTTTTTGATTCTGACACCTCTCGGGTGATGATGCTCCGCAGTCCCCAAATGCCTCTGTCTCTGAGGTTTTCTTTCTCTTTAGGGTGACTTGGTCAAAACAGCTGAGTGGGTGGAAAATATGAAGCAAAAAGCAAGAACAAGGAACAAGAAGGGAGAGAGACAAAAATTCTGAGTACATATATTACCTGGTGATTTCAAGCTTAAGAAAAAAGAAATAGATTGTTGCAGGGAAAGAGGCTGAAAAGGTTGGTTGTCACTGAGAAAATGAGGGAAAGTAAGCTGTTGAATAGGCCTCAGATGCTTCTGCCTTATCCAGAAACCAAATGGCCTGTCTTTTGTGTCTCTCCTCCAGGACGGAGATTCTGGTTACGCTTTCCTGCTAGTAAACAGAACTCATCTGGATGCCAACACTCTTTCCGACCCAACATCCTGGGTGTTGTCCTATGTGAGATCCCACCCGTCTGCCCCTCCAGATGCCTGCCACCCGCTTCCACACCCTGTTCCTGGTCTGCCCCTCAGTACTGCACCCCGGGGAGCCTTTTTCCTGGTTTCTGATTGGGTTGGTCCAGTAAGAAATGGAAGCTGAACTCCATCTACCTGTCTCTTTTCCAAAGGTTTCTGCCAAAGCAGCTTCTCCCTCCAAAGCTCTCACAAGCTCTGGAAACCTCCAGAACTTCTCAGATTTCTGGTCCAGAGATGGGGATGAGCCCGGTTGTTACGAGACCCAAGGATGGTTCCCCGTCTCTCGTGTATTCCCTAGAACCCACCCCACTGTTCCCCTCAATGTTATCAACAGGCTCTATAAGAATTTTTTCAAATTATGAATTTGCAGTGTGCCAAAGTTTTCAGCTAATCCTTGACAGATGAGTCCTTGTTTTGTTAAACTTATCTAGTCAGCATTAAGATGTCAAATAATGAAAAAAAAAAAAAAAAACCAAACCAAAAAAACCCCAAATTGTGAAGTTTGAGGTTTCTGGGGGTTAGCATGAAAAGACTGCCTCCCCTTTCCCAAACCCATGGCTCCCCCTCGCCAAAAAAAAAAAAAGATGTATTTAACTACTCTAGTTGGGATGCCAAGTTATTTTAAAGTCACCAGAAAGGGAGAAAGCCTAAAACACTGTGCAGGCAAAGCAATTTAAAAAAACCATTTGCATGTGTGTGTATCTCTTTTTCAATAGAGAAAAGAAGAGAAGAAAGAAGCATTTTTATCTTATTTAGTTGTTCATTTTGGTTGTTCCTGGCCCTGGGTAGTGAACCTGGGTCCTTGGGCTGGCTTTGCATGGTCTGCACCCCAGTCACAGGCTTAATTAGCACCTGAGCCTCCAGGGCCCACAGCTTTTGCATCTTGATAATAGTACCTTATACTGAACTACAAGGCATGAGTTGCTACTTAAGTTATAAAACAATTAGAGACAGCTGATTTCTCAAAGATATTCTTTGCTGCAGTTGAGAGTTAAAAAAAAAAAAATGCAATAGAACAAATGAAGGCATCATGTGCAGAAGTCCAGGGTCTGGAATCACAGAGCCTAGTGCTAATGTTGGCTCAGTCCCCATGGTTGAATCTGAGACTCGGTGTCAGACAATGAAATGGGGGTGATTCAGCATACTCACTGAACTTACAACCTTGTTCAAATGATAATGGGATGCTGCCTTAAGTCATTTTGAGAAAAGGGATTGTTTTCTATGGATTACATAAACTATTCTTTATAGAATCACCTTGACAACTCACACATATTCTCAGAATAACAATAGGAGATTTTGGAGAACGTTTAATGAGCCCACAAGAAGATCAGGAGCAAGGATAAAACTGGTTCTCAATCTTACATTTACTGATGCCATTTATCTGCCCTATCAAAGATGAGAGAATTATATCAAATCCAAATTGCCCAACACATTCAATCTGCATAGATTTTGGACATCTTCTACAAAGCACAGTATCTCATTATCACCCTCCACCACCAAATTCTTGTAAGGTTTTGTGTTCAAGGGACCTTTTTACTTAAATCCTAGAAGACTGTATTTGAAAAGTGACAGTATTCCCCTCCGGGGTGCCTATCCGTGTGGTTTCTCTTCTGTTTTTCAACTGGATCCAAATCCTATCGTAATGTCAATGATTCTGAAAAGGGATAATCAATTAACATTAGAGGGACACCAGTCATCTAGCTGGTAAGCCCATGTCATTAGTTCATATAACCATTTCTTTCACATCTTTTCTTTCCTCTTTCTCTGAGGCGAGTCTTCCAGAAATGTATCCTGAAGTCTCTTCATTAATGTAGGCTCTGCTAACTATGTGCATTCTAGGTCAAGTTACTAACTCCACAGAAATTCATTTTTCCCCTTGATATTCTCATTCACACATGAAGATTTCCAGATTTCCTCAATAAAAAAGAGTAAATGCTTACATATTTTTAAGAAGATGAAATAAGATGATATTCATAGAGTACTTAGCAGGGAGCCTCCACATCATCTATACATGGCAATGGGTAGCCACAATTGTTATTACTTTAATCATTACTTCTATCGACAAACAGGAAGAATGATTCCCTTTTTTGATGCATTACTTTGAGTTCATCATACTTTAATGCTTTTTGTATACTGTTATTGTTTGCATTGAAATATGTATTTCAATATTTTGACCATAATACTTATAAGGGAGCATCTCTACATTTAAATAATAAATAAGTTTAAAATAATAAAGAATAATACCCTTAATAAAGTCTGAATTAATAATATCATTGTAACTAGATCTAACATTTATTAACATGAAAATGAGGTGTTTTTTTTTAGCTATCAGAAAACTTGGACTCTGATAAAATGTCTCAGAGATTCACAGGAGATACTCGTCAATGATGAGAATGCTAATGAGCTGCAAATTGTTTCAATGATTGACAAAGGGTTGGTAGAAGGAGGAGAGAAACTGCGGGTAAGTTTTTTTAAATTATCTCAAAGCCTCTATATATCTTGCATTTCTCCAGATAATGAAGACCCTATAAGAGAAAGATTATAAAAAAGATGAAGGAAAATTACTTGATAGAACATTCTACATTCATAATGTTCATTGCTTATCTGATTAAAATACATATTTTAATTCTACATATAAAAACTTGTTTTACCTAAAAATAGTCAAAGTATACTACATATATATATCATTTTTCTATTTTAAGCTATAGTGAATTTCAAAGAACAAAAGAAAGAACAAGCCATATTCCTTTGTTTTAGTCACTCAATATTATTGTTCTAGAATATACCTCCCAGTTCCAGACCACAGTCCTCAATTTCAGTAGTGACTACCTGCTTGACTTTGCCTTTGTAAGAACAGAGATCTTTTAGTTGTAGCCAGAATTGAAAAAAAATTGAACTGCTTTTTAAATCTTGCTCCTTAGAAATGAGGAAGTGCTTTAATTTGTGGAGGAAATATTTCACTGTTACCATTAGAGTCAGTTGGTGCAAATGAGAGCCA
Source organism: Solenodon paradoxus (assembly GCA_004363575.1). Classification (NCBI taxonomy): domain Eukaryota; kingdom Metazoa; phylum Chordata; class Mammalia; order Eulipotyphla; family Solenodontidae; genus Solenodon; species Solenodon paradoxus. Next base: position 25,561 of record RJWH01005196.1, on the reverse strand, counting down.
GCATTTTGCACATCTCTCTCCAATTCTGCATCCAGTGATATCACGTGGGCCATTCTAACGAACCATGATAGACACATGGAAGAATGTACACCATGGAAATCAGCAACGGCAACAAATCACAGCTACTTTCTGCTTCTCTGTGAGAGCTGATAACTAAATTATCATCACACAACGACAGCACTCCTTGGGGACCGTTAGATGTCGTGGTGACTATGGGATCTAGTTTGTCTTCTGAACTTTAGTATTTCTAGGGTTCATGGTCCCAAGCAGGAACTCGAATATTGCTTAAGGAATAAATGAACAGAATGTCCACATAATCTTCTGAATCAGAAAATCAATTTCACTTTATACGTTCTTGAAGGATATTCAATGTATTTGTGGTATCTCGAGGCTATCCTGGATGAAACACAGCCCAAAGTTCCTTTCACAGAAGAAGTGAAGGCTTACATTTATTTGGTTGTTAACTTGCTCAATGACAACTAGTTAGTGGCAAAAGTAGCAATAAAAATCCAATTCTCAAATCTGCTATATGGTCCAGGCAGCTAAGGTTCAGATAAGAAAAGCCAGAGACCTGGGTTTGAGACCCAGGACTGGGGGTGGCAGAAAAAGAAAAGAATACATTTTTCTCTATTTCTTAGTACTCTTTTTATGAAAATGCACTGCCCATTTGAATGACACTTTTAAACGGTATATGCAAATGTATACAAGCCTTGTAGATGATTATCTTTTAAAGCACTACAAAAATATGGTGATGATCAATAAGCAAAATCAATGGCCTCCATAATGAATGGATACTCCAGAGAACCATTAATAATCATTAAGACACTGACCGAGACAAAATGGTTCTGCATTTACCAAGAGCTTTCTTTCGAGTGGTACTTTCAATTATTACTCTCATTTTCCAGAGAAAGAGGAAGGTGTTAGGGGAGACACTATTGTCATAATGTACTTTAAGGAGGAAGTACAGAAGCTCTTCCCTTCAGATAGAAAGAACGAATAAATAAAGCATGTAGCGTTGCACATGAATATTCCAAAGCCTGCATTCCTGCAGCACAGCGAGGGACAAGGCATGCCAATAAAGCACAGGATAGAATCCATACAAAATTCAGATGCACAAACACTGGCTCGCGCAATGAAGGCTGTGATACTCAAAGCACACCGCCCAGAACTCCCGCGTGACAGTATGACACCGGCACTCTGGACCGGATGTTTTCGAGATCACTGCAAATCAGATTATAGTCTGGGACTGTAATCTTCTAGAATCTCAGATAAGATAAAGTTTATTAAAGAAAAAGATTTGCTAGCCTCAAAATTTGCAAGAGAACTAGATGATTCTTATTTCTTGGACTAGGAAATATCAAGTCCGAAGAATTAAGCAAAGTGAACATACAATGACACAATGAACAAAGGATATAATCATTCTACAATCTTCCATAGATGTCTTACACCATATATTGAGAAATTTTCATTTAGAGGATATTTAGAAGAAGATGACTAACCAAATACACTCCAGAGAAATAATGCTGAAGTACTAGATTAATATTTAAAAAAGGAACTGCATATAATTTCAGTTACATGATCAAAAATTATGACTAGCTTAAGTAATTTATCCCACTTAAAAATAAAGATAAATAATTACGCTTGAGAGTTTGTTCTCAAACAACCCTGTGAGTTAGGATTAGCCCAAATTCAGAGAAAGTAAGTAAATTGTAGAAGCAGGATTTAAAATAAGCTAGTCTGCCTTCAAAGCCTACACTTTTAACAATTATACTCTTCTGTCTACCTTATTTTCTGTATGTTGGGAGTTCATAAAATTGCAGAATGAAATTTTGAAATGAATGAAACTCAATACCTCTTACCCAGCTGACACAAAAGAGTAACATAATAGCTACATGCCTTTTCCAGTGGCACAATTCAACTCTCCTGCCTGACCCATATAACCACTTAGGAAAAATGATTTAGGAACTGAAAAGTTAGAAGCAAAAGATTTTCAACATGTATGAAAATATTTTAAGTAAAAGCCACCGTCTCCTAACTTCATGTATGTTAATGACTCTGGGTTCCTGATCATTGTACCTAACTAAATCAGAGATGTCTACATCCAATTTTTAGTCTTGGTCCCCAGAAAATTAGTAAGCGTGGAACTGAAAAAATTGTCTCAATGAGGAGCTAACATTCTGTTTCTTCAGATGATTATAACCAAATATTAATTCTACCTTTATGATGTGAAAACTTTAAAACCTGGATGAGGTTTAAATCAAATGCAAGAAAACCATTTCATTGCAAAGAAACTGCCTACATTGAGGGGCTGGTGTTTTCAGGTGCCGGCTAAGAGAATACAAAAAGGGACACCAGTAGGACGTGGAAAGAAGAGAGAACTCACCCTAGTTTTGGCATCGATCTGGCCACCACGATCCAGCAAGAGTTTCACCATGTTTGTGTTTCCCCGTTTGGAGGCCACATGCAGAGGAGTGATTCCATTCTACGCGGTGGAAAGACCAAACAAGAGCATGTTGGGTAAGACAGGACACATTGATGATGACTTTGGGTGAAAGGGCACAAAGGAGGTCATGACCTATGTGGTAATTTGATCCAAGGTTTCTATGGTTTCAAAATCTTTGATTTTTCAGGAACCAAAAGCAGACATGCTACAAAGCACTAGCTGTTAGAGAATGAGAAATGGAATGAAGCCACCCTAAGTTAGTCAGCAGCTACGACACATGCACTGAAGTACACATTACATTACAGCCAACAAAGGCAGCTCTTCTGTGGAGCTGAACCAGAATTTCAGATTCCAACCTAGCATATGGCCCTAATCCAAAATCTTATCTTTCTACCACAGCCTTGCAGTTGGAGACTTGGGGATTTTAAAGTTTCTTATGCTTAAAAGCAAAATACATTATTTTTCCTTTCAACACTACCCAATGAGAAAAGGATTCTTGAAAGCACCATCTTCAGGATAAGACTTTAAGGAAAATAACATGAAAATAACAACACAGTTTCATTGCAGAAGACTTTCCAGGACAAAAACATCATATATACAAATTTTATTTATTTTACTGGCTATCATTTATCATCATCATGGCAAAGATACGCCCCTAATTTTTGGTCGTAATTTTGTAAATACTCAAATATTGCATTAACTCATTCGTCTTAAGGACACAGAGTTTTATGAGGCTCCTGGAAGAGAATTCTTTCCAATAAAGAGCCACTAAACCAGTAACTCAACGTGAGGCCCTTTTCAAGTATTTTGGTCAGACTCTTAATTCAAGCAAATTCTCAATTCTTAAGAAAAAATTAAGATCCCAGTCAGATGTGCCCTATAATCATGGCTGAGACACTTAAACATTTTAGACTTAACATCTCAGCAGTTCAGTTATTTGTTGATTTGAAGCTGCCGCCTGATTCACGGCATGATCGTTATAACCGCTCAGACTTGTGTTTGAGCTGATAGCCTCCTGAACTATGGCAAATCGTGTGTGTAGGTGAATTTACAGCCTTCCGATTTTTCACTTATTGGGCAGAGATGACTTTGGGGCGACTTGAAAAAAATACGGAAAATCGAACATCTTTGGATTCACAACAGGAAAAAGCAAGCAAGCCTTGATTGGCGTGATTGGGGGCGGGGGGGGGGGTCACGTCTACTTTAGGAGCATGCGCACGGGCTGCGCCGCGCTCATCCGTACCCTGGCTGTGAAGTCCACCGCGGCTCCCCGGTTTAGGAGAAGAGTAGCCACATTCACGTTTCCGTAGTGGGCAGCAATGTGCAACGGGGTAAAGCCACTCTGTGGGACCAAAGAAGGTGACAGTCAGGCATTCGCTCTCTCTGTGCAGTCATTAGCGAAGAAACTCACAGGTTACTTGCCTACCTCCCGGATGAGCAATGCAATGCAAATTAACAATGCTTTCATGAGACCCTGCATCTTTCTGTAACACGGCCAGCAGGTAGTAACGGAATACATACATAAGTAGAAAAACAAATTCCCTCTAATTCTTGGCAATGTTATTTCTCATTATCTTAATGACTTATCTGTGAGATGAGCTGTTTCTGACAAAACCATACTTATAATTGCTCTCTATCATTTTCCTGACTTAATAAGAGTATAGGAACAGTACTGTTTATTAATATCAGATCCTACAGCTATGAAGTTATTTTGCATTGTCCTGTTATTTGAAATGAACTTTATTGTGTAAATAATGTTTTTAAGAAAAAATATTATCTAAATCACAGACATTATTTTTCTATTCACTTGATATGTATGTTTTATTGATTTTATTTTTAAATGCCCTAAGCCTTCAGATATCTTAAGTGTAAATGTTCCACTGGGCTATCAGCAAAATTAGCTGCAAATAATTTCTAACTGTAGAGAAGTAAGACACAAAATAAGAATAGTGACTATTAACGCGAATCCCACAGTGTTAGTTAAGATCTTTTTGTTTTGTACCTACATGAAGTCAAATATCCATGTCAAAATAGAGGGAATAAATCTATCTACAACATATTATTTTATGAAATGTCAAAGTTTGATATTTTAGAAAATAATTGAATGTTTTTCATTTTGTCTTGATATTTCCTGTCACCCAGATAAATCCTGAATGTCCCTCTGTTCTTCAACTTAGAACTTAATTTCAGAAAAACATGGTGACTGCTGATCAATCATTTTCAAATTATTTACATATAATATGATTATTTTTCTCATTTGTAAAAGTAAACTAATTTATTGTTTCAGATGGTCTCTTTGACCATCCATGATGCCTCAGGCTGTGAATTTTGGATTAGCATGAGCCAGGAGGTGGAATATTCTCAGAGAAATCCTTCCCTGATTACCATGGAGGTGGGAGGCTGAGTTCACCTTTCTATAGGGTTATCAATGGAGGAGTTCTCTCTCTTTGTTACTCTTTTGTCCTCCAATAAACATAACTCAGTGCAAATCTTTCAATTCTGCTGCTACAAAAGTGCTGTTTCAACAGAATGTTTAGAGCCAATATTGCTTTCAAAAATCTTCTTAATCACCAAAAAGCACTTTAAAAAAAAGTATTAAAATCAGGAATGAAGATATGAATTTGGATGATCTACTCCCAAACCATTTCTCCAAGTAGCTGGGCTTTTCCTTTTGTTTTGCTGTGATCTATGTAAATCTCTGACCTCAGTTCTTTGCACAGATATGGGACAGAAGAAATGAAAGGAATAATTTAAGTATTTCACCTCTCAATGTGCATATCTGTTAATAAACAAGAGAATAGTTTTTAAAATATGCTTTCAGTGTATACTAAGCGGGAATGCTCACAACCCACCCCACCCCAGCCCACAATCCAGTGATCATCTGAGATACTCATTCAAAGAATACCCTCAACAAAGAAAAAATCAACCTATGCAAATAGCTACTTGTTTTTGAATATAGGCTACTTTTTAGAATGCATTCCAGCAATGTTGATATTACTGCCTTTCTTTAGCAATGTCCAAGAAGAGACTACTAAAAACACACACACACACACACACACACACACACACACACACACACACACACACATACACACCTCATACTGAGAGGCTTCTGAACTCAATGTTCTTGTTAACTGTGACTAATTTTGATAAGCAGTAAATAGATGATTTATTTCATGACAAGTATTTTAAAACATAGATAAAAGCAAATGCTTTGCTCATGAGATACTTATTCTTACTGATTACATGCAATGCGGTAAAGAAAAAGCATACAGAAACAAAAACTGTGATAAATAAAAGGGAAAAAACAGTAGCAGAGAAATCCCCCAACAATGTTTTCACTAAACCTACTGAGCTGAGAAAACTCAGAGAGAGGAGAGTCTATCTCTTCCAGCAAATAGTTAAAGCTCATTCAGAAAAATATATATTTAGGAAAAGTTTCATCTCATGCTAGTCTAATGAGCTATTTAAAGAGTTTTACTGATTAATACTTGGAATACATGTTACATTCAATATTTTTCAAGTATCCCTTTGTTTTGATTAGGGGAGAATGCATAAATTAATTTCCTCTTGATGATGGACATTCCAATGGTTAGTATGAATTAGTCTGTACTCTATGTGGGCAAAATAAAATTCAGAGAAATAAAGATAAGGTATATTTTGGAATAACCACAATACTGTACCTCGGTTGTCCTATTCACCATCATCTGAAGCAAGTTGTGTGGGAAAAAGAGGGAAGACGTTACCAAGTGCAAGAAGAAAAAGACCGTCAGCTGCCCACTGATTAGACACAGTTCAACGCCGCGTGGACGCCTTCTAAGGAGATAAGAGCTCCACAACCATCCCATACAGTGCTAGCTTTCTCCTTCTGTTTCTACTCTCGCTGATATAGAATCGATCAGCAGCGTTCTTTTAAAAAGCAAGCTCCTCTTTGAAAGAAGATGATCTTTAATTTCTTTTGTCAGGGTCCCCTGGCTTCTGAATGACCTCTAGAGGAATGGATCTCTCTGTCTGAGCAGCACTGTGCGGTCTCACCCGGGCCTCCGTCCTGAGCGTCCCCCAGAGGGGCCTGGCCACCGAGCCAGCTGCCCGGTCAGGCTCCACTTTTACCTTGGACTGCACGTCGGCATTGTGGTCGTTCTGAAGCAGGAGTGCGGCAGACTTGGTGTCGTCTTTCCTCGCGGCGATGTGCAGAGCGGGCAGCCGCACTTTCCCCTTGGTGTCATTCTCCAAGAGGATGGCCACCGCCTGGTTGTGTCCCTGTTGGAGTGCCACCGCTAGCGGCGTGAAGCCATCCTGGGGAAACATGAGAAGGAACAGTCTCCCAGGGACACTGAGGAGCAGGGGCCCTCAACTCCAGGCCCAGGGGCGCCTCCTGGTGAAAGTGATAAGTAAGATGGACAGGCAGAACGGTGACACGCTGCTGCGAGGAGCAAAGCAGATTATAATCAGCCACTTGCCATACTCTGGGCTGGCTTCATCAGATTCTTTCCTGCGCGTCCAAGGTATTGAAAAACAGCTGCATTACCTACTAACAGAGCATCTTCCGATGCCTGGTGAGAGTGGAAAATAAAAGCTAGAACCAACCCTACATCATGAATGCTTACAAAAAGGACAGTGTGGGAAGGGTTGAAAATCATGTAAAACAAACCTGGTGAGGAATCAAGGCATGCCCTGGTGGAGCAGAGGTTAGGTCACTGACTCTGGACAAGTGCAGTCCTCATGTATCCCAAGGACCCAGATTCGTGTCCTAGGGCCTAGGGCCTGGGGTATGAACAACTGAAACTGAATAAAGATGTTTCTTCTTCCTCTCTCTTGCTGCCTGCCTGGCTACTCACCTTCATTCCTGCCTGCACCTTCATTTTAAAAAAAGAAAAGGGGACGGAGGGAGGAAGGGAGGAAGGAAGGAAGGGAGGAAAGAAAGAATCAGTAATACGGAGTGGATTCCAGTGGGTCAAGAGCTAAGCCAGCAGCTGGGGTGTGAACTGTGTAAAGCCCAGGGATTTAGTTTTGAGAGCCAGGGCAGGGAAGCAACGAAAATAAATAAATTAATAAAAGTGCTTCCTCCATTCACTCCCTCTTTCCCTCCCTTCAAATATTTCTTCCTCCTCTCTCTTCTTCTCTTAAAATTGTTTTTAAAACTCAGATTTTCAGTTCTAAATTAAGAAAACAATTTTTTTTTTGAAAACAGCACAACCCATCAAGTCCAAGGAATCCCACGGTCAGATGGAGAACCTTGTTAGACAACTTCAAAGCCATGTCTTCTCTCTAAAAAAAAGAAGTGCTTATTAATGAAAAAATGACAGGTAGAGAGAAAAAAACAAACTTGAGATCCTATTCATGAAAAACTCTCCCTTAAACTTCAAAGTGTGAAAAGCAGTATCGGAGGTGGCAGTGTCCACTCACGAGAGGAAATGCGAGCCACAGGGCAGGGCAGTCGAGGACTGCAGTCGAGAGACGACGACAGCTGACTGTAACCCAGCTACTTGATTTCGACCATCGCTGTTCAGAGGCTGAGGGGAGACTTTTGAGGTAAAAAAATTTGCCTCTAGTGCAGAGTAAGATCTATGTGTTTCTACAACAATCACTGAATTTTAAAATAACAACGAACTCTAATTCAACGCATTTCTAAATAGAACAGAAGCGCCAAAACAAGCAGTGTTTTAAGATAAGGGATAATGGCCTAAATTTAGAACTTTGCCTAACCCCCTGCCACTAGGCGATAATTTGTATTAAGAGTGTGAACTTTATTTTTTCTGAGAGACCAGATATTTACTCAAAGAAAATTTCATTAAAAAGGCTTTCGTCTTCAATTTTGGTAATATTGAGGAAGAAGAAGAGAGTTGAGGGATACAGAAATGGTACTGGAGAGACAGCAAATTTAACGCCGGAGCTCTTACAGGTGGGCTTTCCTCCTGATCTATTCTTCAAGGGAGAAGGGAACATATTTGCAATGCCATTTCCAAGTACCTCAATGAATGCTACAAAAAGGAAACTTGTATTAAAATTTAGGTGTTCATTTTTCATTCTTTATTTACAATGCGCATAGTAATAATTTGGGACAATGTCAAAACGAAGTATTTCTTGTCAAACATGAGTGTTATTGCCATATTGAATGTTCTTATAATTATGTGGTTTTTAATGTGCTCACAATGCCTTGATTAGTAATTGATTTTAGTCAGTTAGGGTTACTAATGTGTTCAGGGTAAATCTCTTCTTTGGGCATGTTCACACAGGCGCACAGGAGATCACAGGTGTCCGCGACACACCATAAGACATCAAATAGCAACCAACCAGAGGGCTCATTAAGGGCTATTTTTTACAGAATGACCAACTCAAAGAATTTTCTCTTTCTTTCCTTCTGAGGAAGGAAGCAGGTAAGAATGAAGGCAAGTTGGCAGGTAGAGAGAGAGGAGGAAGCAGCATTTATTTATTCTCTTATTTGTTCGTGTTGGTTGTTCCTCCCAGCCTGGGGTCTTGAACCCAGGTCCCTGGGATGTATGTGGATTGCACAGAAGCCACCGGGGTGTGCCTCTATGTGTATTCCATGATAACCACGAGGGTCACTGTGCATTTAATCAAATATATGTGTGTGGTGCAGTCTGTGTGTGTGTGTATCGAATATGGAAAAATTAATTTCTGTAAATGATTTAAAAAATGAAACAAATAACAGACATCTCTCTCTAAAAGGCTGAATTCAAAAACTCATATGAGTTACTTGCGAAAGCCACATTTTCTAAGTGGAAATCAGAGAGGTTTTGAGCTTCCCGAGAATCGCCATGCACCACGGCCTCTGCAGAGCAGTGTCCACAAAGGGTACTTAGGAACCAGACTGAACTGCTCCAGAGGTCTAGCCCGCGGGGGCCCCGACAGCTGAGAATGCCGGCACAGAGTCTCCCTCCACTGTCCACTGTATCGTCTCCTTGGGAAGGTTTCTTTATTCTGCTTTCAGAGAAATAAGACCAGTGCAGATTTCCTTATCTGCGTGCATTTCTCCGAGGTCCTGATGCAGAGATGAAGTCTCATATGTTCTGTGCTGTGCCTAGTGGTGCCATGTGCGTCTCATGAACAGAATTAGTGTCTCTGCAAAAAACGGCCCCACATCATAGACATCACATTGTAGCTGGGCTGTTGTGTTTTCCTGTCATAAGTAGAAACGTGGTTCCATTCATGGTGATTTTTTTGTAATAAATGAGAATAAGAAAATGATTATATTAGCACCATATAAGGTTTTCTCCCCAAGAGACTGGAAAAAGGATTGAATGGATTATAATGAACTCTTCCTTCAAGGCAGGGTCGAAGGGGGTTCATATTTATTTTACCCAAAGACTTAACTGTCCAGAAAGGAGGTTATATTAGATATTGAAGATGATCAAGATAGTTTCTAAGGGACAAACATTGACTAGTCATCTTTCACTCCAGACCAAGAATTATAAAATTTTATCAGTGGAGTCCCAGACTGTGAAACAGGGAAAATAAGTCTGCATGCTCTCACTGAGGATGCAGGGGTCAGGAGAGGCGTGACCCTAAGGAACATGCTCTCTGTCTCCTCCAGGCTACCAGCTCCCAATCTTCCAGGGGACCTGGCGGCACTTTCTCCAAGCTTGGGCTTTCACTTAAAAATTGCTATTTTGAAGCAACCATTGAACTTCTTCCTTAATTTGTCCAAGGAAAAGGAAAATTGAAAGGAGTTCAAGTTAGTGGAGGACATGCAGGGGACAAGGAAAGTGGTGGCCACTCCAGCCCCTTCCTACGTCCAGATGTCCTGAATGTGTGGACACTGGACTGCCTGTGAACGTTCCATTCAGATGTTGCCATGATCATAACCACACCGCCACATGTCATAGTGTGTGCTTTAGAAAATATGACCAGCTTTTGTTCAGTGCCACAGTCCTCGTGAAATGGTGCTATGACTAAAGACCTATGAATTATTTCTGATGGCCAAAATGTTTCCTTTCAGGAACGGTGTTGGATCCTGACAAAGAAAATGTTGATGAAAAGGGGAGGGAAAAATCTACAGTTACCTAATTTTAGGAAAACAGAAAACTACCCAAAGCTAGAGAATGTCATATGGATGGAAGAACGAATTCATGCAAAAATAAATTGACATGAACTCGAAATGAAGACATAAGTCGACGAATGGTGTACACGGGACACTGTTTGTAGCCACCTGCTGCTGATTATAGTAGTAACGTGAAAACTCCTAGCCTGCTGCAGACAAAGTAATGGAGATCTCGGCAGCAGGGTATAAAGAATACGGGCATTACCATCAAAGAATCTGAAGCTCTGGGTTGATGATCTTACCTCAGTAGCTGTGCTCTGATTAGCTCCATTTTCCAGCAAATATTTTACAACATCAATATGGTTCTCTTGGGCAGCCATGTATAAAGGAGTGAAGCCATTCTGAGGACAAAAAGTAAGAAAGACATCTTGAGTCATTCGAAGTGCAAGCCAGGGGAGAATACAAGACAAGAGAGAATCTTATGAGGTTACACCTTGGAAATGATGACACCTAGGAATTACCTTCACACTGAAGAAATTGAACACTGATTTACAATTATAAAACTTTGCAAAATCAAAGGGAACCCCAAACACAATTCCTAACAGAATGAAGAATTACTGCCCTCTTTTCCTCTCTTCATTTCAGTGCCAGAGATTTACAGCATTCAACACCTAGCTCTGTATTGGAAAAAAAAAAAAAAAAAAAAAAGGCATTTAAGGACCTATGTAATTCTATAATACAGAGGACCTTTACTATATAAGTCTGTGTAATGTATACCCTGAAGGGTGACAATTATTACTCATAGTCTAGGAGAGACTGCAAATCTGATTCAGTTTTTTTAATCTGTATTTTTAAAAAATTATTTGGGATGGTAAAAAAAGGAAGCTGTTCTGACAAAAGAACTATTGAAAATAGAAAATAGAACAATTGAAAATTGAAAGGCACTGGTGACCTAGAGGTTAAGTCCATGAGGAACAGTCCACACACATCCCAAGGTCCCTGGTTCAAGACCCAGGCCCAGGGAAACAATCAAGATGAACAACTATATAAAACAAATAAAATGTTTCTTCCTCTTCTCTCTTCCTGCCTGTCTACTCACTTTCATTCCTGTCTGTATCTTTCCTTTAAATTATTTTTTATTATTAAAGAAAAACTTCAGGCTTCAAATGATAGATGACAATGTGCAACTAAGATATATTACAAAAGGAATGAATTGACAATTTTTAGGATGCAGGAGTGACTTGCTAGCTGCATGTTTTTTTTCTTTTTTAACACAGCAAACAGGTGAGATCTTGTGTATTTTCGGAACACTGAAGAGGTGGCGGAAGGATGGAATTAGAGGAAAGGAAGAGAGACCTAGCGAGCACGGTTAAAAACATGAGTGGGTGTGGAGGGGACTCCTGGCAAGTGACAGGAGAGATACAAAAAGAGAAAAGGAACTTGCAACAGAGTAGAACAATTTGCTAACATGTTTTCCCTCTGATAAGCAGGAGAAAGGAAACCACCGGAGGCTTCCTGATAGGTAGGGAAGCAGGTGTGCCAGCCTTAGGCTCCTGTCCCCATCTGGAGTTTTAAAATGACCTTTTCTGGGCGCCCCCTAGTGGTTCAGGTGTCCGAGGCGGCTAAGATGCAGCCCACGTGAAGCCCAAGGTCCCAGACTCGAGATGCGAGCTGGGAATTAAACCAAAAAAAAAAAGGAAAAAAAAAAAAAAAAAAGACCTTTGAACAGGACAGGGAGTTTCTGGGGCCAAGGGTGCCACCTTGGTGCCTGCCGCAACCCTGCTTCCAGAATATGCACCAGGCAGTGTCCCCAGAACCCCAGCCTGTGGTTCCCATGTGGGCTCAGACCCTCCCTGGGGTCCTTGTCTAAAAACGCATCCTTGGGTAGGTGTACACCACAGAGGCTGAATGATGGTCCCCAAATAAGTCTGTGTCCTAATCCCTGAACCCCCAAATTGTTACCATATAAGGAACTTTGCAGAAGACTTTAAGGTTTTGAGACGGGGAGATAATGCTGCATTATCTGAGTGGCTTTGATGTCACAGGTCTTTACAAGAGGCAGGCAGGGTGACCTGGGAGCAGACGGGTCCGCAGCCCAGCGCGGTGCACGTCCAACCCCGGGACTCAGGGGCACGTCCCAGGACCGCGGGGGAACAACCAAGATGCACACTTAAATCAAATGAACAAAAACGTGCCTCTTCCTCCTCTCTCTTCCTGCCTGCCTGCCTGCCTGCTCACCTGCATGCCTGCCTGCACCTTTCTTTTCGGAAAAAGAAGGCAGGCAGGAATTCAGAGCAGAGAAAAGATGCACATGGCACTGACGGCTTTGACGATGGCAAAGGAGACACGTCCAGGGGCAGCACATTCTCACTGCGAGTCTCCAGGAGGAGGCGGCAGCGCCAGCATCTGGTTGAGGCCCTGAGAGACTAATTCCAGACTTCTAGAATTATAAAGGGACACAGCGGTGTTGTTTGAAGTCACTGAATCTGGGTTAGTTGGAGACACCAGCAATAGAAACCTAGCATACACCCCCAGAGCTTTTTGTAGAGAGGGAGGACACAGCTGGGCCGGCAGGCTGGGGCGTCTCCACCACTGCACATGCACTGCTGTGCGGGGGTCGGGTGGGGGTGGAGAGAAAGGGCTGGCCCTGCAGATCCCGTCGCTGACCTGCCCTTCCCTCGGCCACAGTCCTGTGTGGAGCGCCAAGGTTCCCCAGGACTAAATGTGGACCTGTCGTGTAGGATAAAGGCACACTTGTCAAAGTGGGAGGATGGGAGGTACTTGTTTAGTAGTTTGCTAGCTAGATATATAGCTTTTCATTGATTGAGTATATTGTAAATGGGCCTTTTTTGGTTTTCTTGCCCTGGATGTGCCAAGTGTCTGGTTGATGGACAAGACAGGCAGAAGAGACGAGAGAAAATGACAGGGCTGACAAGAGAATCGAAGGGGAAAACCAGTGACAGACAGACAGACATCTAGGACCTTGCTGATACGAGTCATGAATACGGGGGTGCCTGGGCCAGGCCCCCATTCTGCAGGGCTCCCAGGTATAGGGGAGGCCAATCTGAAGAAAAATCAAAACTAAGCTGATTTCTTGGGCTACCTTTCAAGAGGTGCTTTGAGAACGTGCCACAAACTTGTAAGGACCATGTGGCCGCTTGCCTGGGACGAGTCTCTGCTTAGCACGGGGCTGATGACCCATGGGGTCACGTTTGGATATAAATTAAATGAACAAACATTATTTCGAATCCTTCAAACCGTGGGTGTAATTAACCCCTTGGAACTGACTCCATTGAGACTCGAGCATTTCGGGAACTTGGTCAAAGTCTCTCTGTTAATACGTGGACTGGCAGCCACGGGTGTGGGTTAGGACACGTCTTCTTCCCTGACAGGGGACGTGTGGGCCTCCCTTGACTGTGCGGCACTCCCGGGGGCGCTGTAAGAGGCCCAGGGACCACCCTGCCCTGTGGGATTGGAGTCTCCTGTGTGAGGTCAAAGCACACGCTGTTTTATTTAAGTCCACTTTTGCAATTACCTGAAGAACCTGGTGACAGGTGATGCAGAACTACCGTGTGGGTTTGGGTTGGGAGGACCAGGATCACATTTGCATTTCACAAGTTCACTCTGGTGACCACAGACGCTTTGCTTGGGGTGGAAGGAGACAAGAACAGAAAGGAGGGGCATGTCTGGTGGCTCAGGCGCTATGCTGGAGGCTGCTCACACAGAAAGGCCAAGGACCCAGGGTCGGGACTCCTGGCCAGGGGAGGAACTAAAATAAACAAGTAAATGACAATCCTTCTTCCTCCCTCCCTCCATCTCCTCCTTTCTCCCTTCTTCTTTCAAAAAGCAAAGGAAAAATAGAAATAAGGGATTAGTCAGCTTTTCCAGCATTTGCAAGAACATGTTTAAGAGATGAAGGAAACCCGAGACAAAACAATATCGTGGCATGGAAACTAGGCACAGTCCGCAAGATCCCAAGACCCCCAGTTCAAGACCTGGGGCCAGAGAACCACGAAGACCAATAACTGAATAAATAAAGTGCTTCTTCCTCCTCTCTCTTCCGGCCTGCACCTGTCCTTTAAGACACAGCAAAACGCAACACAACACAACAAACCAGCAACTTGACTGGGAGAGGGGGGACTATATAAATGCTACCAAATATGTGAAGGAAGAAAACAATAAAAATGGACACAGTCCCAACGACGTGGGAAATGAACCTTGCTGAGCTTGCAGACCGGAACTGTCCACCAGAGGACGTGAAACAGACTCCGGGTGACTGGAGAGGGCACTTTACCACAGCTGCACACTTTATAAGACAGTGTTTATCCTCACACATAAACAAGCTAACAATTAGGGACTACCGGCCTCTGTGTCCACACATCCAGGAGCCTTCCAATATGTTACAGCTCTGTGCTTTTCTAGAATACTCTGGCTGCAAGTAGGTGTGAACATGTGTGCGTTTTCCCCGTGTTGATGTAAAGAAGTTAGAGGTGACAGCCTGGGCTGACTTCTGAGGCCGCCGATGAGGGTGTCCCGTGACTGCTATGCAGTATTGTCAACGTTATTCCTCTCCATAGCTAATGATTAACTACCTTTCATGCACCCCGATGTATTCAACAAAAATCACTGCTGGACACGGTTCCGAGACGAATGTGTGTCTCTCAGCAGCTCCTAGCTCACAGGACGAGATGGGCAGTGATCAATGACGGTGCTACAGCGTAGTGGACATGGGGACAATTTTTTAGATGAAAGTCATGTGTTGGTTTAAAGGGAACATGGAATAACACAGCGCTCACCTGGATAAGGAAAGTCTATCCAAAGACAGTCTCTCGGAGAGATGGTTGTGGAGGACACGGGTGTGATTTGTCTTGAACTGAGTCACAAAGACACTAAGTTTGGCACAGAGGCAGGAAAGGTATTTCAGGCAGCGGAAACCCCAGAAGAAAAGACAAAGCAGACTACATAGGAGTCTGCAAGCAATTAGGTGTGACCGGTCGGGAGGGGAGGCTGTGGCAGGTTGGGGGTCCCCAGGTTGTCAGGATAGAGTCTGAATTCTATTCTGAAGTCACTCCAGTTACTGAAAGGTTTTAAGCAGGGGTTTGGCATGGTCACATTTGCATTTAAAAAGGTTATTGTGTCCAGAATGGGGAGGATGGATTGGAAAATGGTCAGAGTATAGTCTGGAAGAAGAGAAAGAAGGTTTTTGTAATAATCTGGAGGAGAAATGAAGATAAAATATTAATATGATTCTTTTAAAGGAAAGGTGCAGGTAGAAATGAAGGTGAGCAGAGGTAGGTTGGAAGAGAGTGGAGGAAGAGCATTCATTTATTTTACTTAGTTGTTCATTTTTGCTGTTCCCCCAGCCCAGGGTTTCAAACGCAGGTCGTCCTTGGGATGTCTGTGGGCTGTGCCAGTTGGAGATTATCCTAAATCATTAAAGTACCAGAAAACACCAGATTCTGATTTTAAAAACAATTTAGTCTTCAAGTCTTTATGCTCTACTTCACACCCTCAAAGATTAGAAGTGGTTTTAGTCTGTATGATTTATTACTCATCGGGAGTATTTCTCAGATGTATTAAAAAGTTGTAACAATCTCTTCAAAGCTGAAAAGTATGCTGCTTTGAGAATTCAAACACTTGTAATATTCTAAAAATGTTTTTCCTGTTTTCATTGATGATATAACTATGAAGCACTCATCAAGTTTCAGCATCGATGAAATTTCTTTAGGTAGTTAGATGTTCTGGAAAAACTGAATGACCATGAGCTAATATTTATACATCTACTTATCGAATGCAAATGCATCGAAGCTTTTCAGAACATGTTTAAAGTAAGTACACCTATTGATATTTGTGTGTCATATCAAATAGTCTATACATGTCAGTCTGCAAAGTAATGAATGGTTTAGAAATCAATGCTTTGGATAAGGACCAAAACTCTAAGAACTATCATTACTATCAATTTTTAAAGAATCTAAACTCTTGAGCCTTAATTTTGGCATTATTCTTCCCTTATAAAATTGAAAATTTACCAGTTCAATAATTTGAATTATCTGATCACATAAAATTACTTTTATCCTAACATAAGTCAATGTTAGCATAATTCACTTTGAAGGGTCTTTTTATAGCACTAAATCTGTTCTAAAATTTTTCACCCATGCCCTAAACAAGGCGTTTCAAGAATAACAAACGTGGATGTAGGAAGACTCCTGCTCTCAGAAGCAGCTACCGTATCAGAATATACTGAATATGCACAAACAGAATAATCTATAGTATAACACATATTATAATTGTCAAAAAAGAAGCCCACAATAAAATACTGCCCCAGTGCTAAAGAGGGCAAGGAAGGTAACTGAGGCCCAAGCACATGGATGGAAAGCAGGAGGCTTAATGAAATGAAGACAGTAAATCTAGAGAAGATGAAATGCTCTTCACTATTCTTTTACTGTTTCACTTCTGTTTCTTAAGGGATGTGACATTTGGATGGGAAGCCTCAGTGGACTTGATGCGGGTGCACATTTCACTTGGGGGAATTCTGTTCGCTAAGTCTACTAATGGATCTATGAATAATGAAAGAACAGCAAGTAAAATTAAAGAACACGAAAATCACAGAACAGAAAATGTCAGTCCAAGAATGCACCTTGTTCTAGAAAAAGACAAGGCTGCCTACTCTCACCACTACTATTCAGCACAGTTCTGGAAGTCTTGGCCAGAGCAATAAGGGAAAAAAAGCACATGCAAGGAATGCAAACTGGAAAAAAGAAAAGTAACATTATTTGAAGACAATGTGATATTGTACCTGGAAAATCATAAAAACTCTGGCAAAAAAAAACAAAACTGTTGTAAATAATAAATTAATAGAGCAATGGGGAAAGATATAAAATCAACTTGCAAAAGTCAGTAGCATGCCTATATGCAAATAATGAAGTAGAGGAAAAGGAAATTAAGAATAAAATCCCATTTACAATAGCATTAAAAAAGATAAAATGTGTGGGAATAAACTTAACAAACGAGGTAAAAGACCTCTACAATGAAAATTATAAGACTTTGACAAAAGAAATAGAAGACATAAAGAGATGGAAGAACATTCCATGCTCATGGACTGCAAGAATTAAATTAGTTAAAAATGCAATATACAGACTGAATGCAATTCTTATCAAAATTCCAGGGCTATTTTTCAAGAAAATTGAGCAAACAATACTGAAGTTTGTATAAAATCACAAAGGCCTCAAATAGTCAAAGTTATTGTTGGAGGGGAAAGACAGCAGAAGAATCAACTTTGTGATTTCAAACTATACTACAGAGCAATCATCATCAAAGCTGTATAAAAACAGAAACAGAGATCAGTGGAATAAAATCAAGAGCCCAGAAAAAGTCACACCGATATGTACAGCTAATCTATGACAAAAGAACCAACAACACACAATGGAGGAATGAAAGCCTATTCAGCAAACGGCACTGGGGAAACTGGACAGACACCCACCCCCACACCAAAAAAATAAATAAATAAATAAAAAAGAAAGAAAGAAACTAGATTACTCATTAGTGTCATACATAAAAATTAACTCGAAATGAAAAAAACACCTAGACATAAGGCCCTCAAATCCTGAAATACTTAGAGGAAAATGTTGGAAAATCACTCTATGACATCAACCTCAAAAATGTCTTTGGGGAAGGAACACCTATGGCAAAATAAACCAAAGTAAAATCAGACTAAAACTTCTATACCACTAAAACATAAAGGCAATCTGAAGAATGAGAAAAGATATTCATACAATATCAGATAAGAGCTTAATCTCTAACATATATAAAGAGCTCATACACTTCGACAATATGAAAGCAAATGACCAACTCAAGTAATGGGCAGAAGAACTGAAAAGTCACCTCCTGAAAGAAGACACACAGATGGCCCACAGACATATGAAAAAATGTTCTACATCACTCTCATCAGAGAAATGAAAACAAAAAACACAATGAGATACCACCTCACCCCCGTGAGAATGGCCTGTTTCAAAACAACTAAAAACAAGTGTTGGGGAAGATGTGGAGGAAAAGGAACCTTCCCACATTGTTGAAAATTAGGTTTTTCCTCTTTGGAAAATGGTATGAGATTCCTAAAATAATACAGATATATAAGTGTGTGTGTGTGTGTGTGTGTGTGTGTGTGTGTATACCATTTGATCCAGCAATCTCACTCCAAAGAATATACTCAGAGAATAAAATCCACTAACCAGAAAAAAAAAACCATCTGCACCCCTATGTTCGTAACAGCACAGTTCACAAAAGTCAAGACATGGAAATGTCTGTCAACAGATGACTAGATAAAGAAGCTGTGGGCTACATAATGAATGAAATTTTATGTAGCTATTTAAAAAGATGAACTCATGCCCTTTTCAACATTCTGGACAGAACTGGAGGGGATCATCTTAAGTGAGGTAAGTCAAAAAGAGAAAAAGTATAGGATGGTTTCACTCATTGGTGGAATATAAAGAAAGAAAAAAAATGAACAGACAGATACCAACAAAATTCACAGGACTGAAGACTGCGGCCACCGGGGAGACCAAAGAGTGGGGACAGCAAGGTGGCGGTAAAGGGAATGGGACTCTGATTGGTGGCGGGGGGGGGGGGGTCCAGTGTGAATACACAGACTGACATGAATATAGCCATGTAAACAAAAGAAATAATAAAATTATTAGTTTTTAAAAAAGAATGCATCCTGAAAATAATTCTTACAAATCTAAATTTTTTTTCAGTCTCCAAGTTGTCTAGAAAACTGCAGTTCATGTATAACACATCACCATCCAGCTAAAGCTGCACTTTAGGTAATTTCATTGATCAAGCATAAGTTAAAAAGTAAAAATTATGATTATGGAAATGTCACATGCTACATAAATTAATTCTGTAAAACTAACCATTGTTATTTACTTGCTCTTACTTTCAGTTATATGCCACTTAGTCTATTTCAATGATTAAAAGAAATTGTCCTGATTCCCTAGATGAAAACGTTACAGCGGGAAGAGAACTCATCATTTTATAGATGAGGGCTCACCTCCCAGGGCTGGGGGAGTGGGGGAACAACCAAGATGTATAGTTCAGTAAAAATAATTAAAAATGCTTCTCCCTCTTCTCTTTTCAAAAAATTCACAGTTTAAAATATTTATAGTTCCTCTAATCCACATGCCATTTGTCAGTTTTGTAAGAGGAGTACATATACTTCCAGAGATAACTCATCAACAAGTACACAACAGATTCCAACAGTGGAAAATGGGAATAGTTACAGATAGCTCTGAATGTGAACTCAGCAAAAGGAGAATCTCCCTTCTCGGGAGTATTTCCTCTTTTGCAGGAAGCCTTGGTGATGACATGCGGGGGGGCTCTTTGTCACGTACTAGTTAGCGCTGGTTGGGAATGACTGTTCTTGTCACCAGCCCAGATACCACCTTCCTATGCATTAGCATCATGACAAATAAGGTGGAGAAGCATCCAAAATTATCACCCAGCTGTAAGGCCAGGATGATTCAAACGATTCCCCTAAATATCCCGTGAATGCACAGCTGCAGAGGATGTAAACCCCATTGGGTACTAATTGTAGTCACAAAAATAAAGACTATTTTGTGTGCTCTGGGGGTGTAAACCTAGGGTAAAAGACCCAAAGTGACGATTTTACACTTGCCTAGCAGTTAAGAGGGCATTTAATTAATTAAAAAGTCATGCAAATCTTCTCAGACAATTTGAACTAGACAATTTGTTTAACCAGGGTTCATATACTGAGTTATTTTAATTGCCTGCTCCAAAGCGCCTTTTTAAAGGATTATAACTCAACTATTAAATGACACTAAAGCAATGAATGTTCTCAGTCTTTCTAGGGAGGTTAAGGTTTCTCAAAGGTTCACTCTGTCATCTTCTTTCATTCTTACAACTATGCCATTTGGCCCCTTTTCCAGGGGAAATTATGACTGAAAGTCATCACCTAAGAACACACCCACAAGAGGTACAATGGGGTCTGATCATAAAGGACTCCAAAATCAGTGCTCTGTCCACTCCCCTCGGTCGTCCCTGTTGACCAGAATCAAATTGCTTCAGAGAGTACCCTTGCTTCTAGCAGTTGGGCAATCAGCCTTCCATTTTCCCTAAGCCTCCTCACCAGAGATGAGCCAGGAAATTCTGATCAGTGACTATATTTCAATTGTCAGGACTTGCTTGATGCGAAATGCCAAGTGTGCTCTTAGGCACATGATTTCTAGTTTTTAATTCCAGTAGGTAAGAAGGTAGGGTATTTCAATGAGGAGAGAGAAGGCTATACACTTCATACTTGTTATTTAACCCTAACAGCCCAGTGCAATAAGTGATATATCTATAGACAAACTAAGAAAATGAACACACAGAGAAATTAAGAAGCATGTCTAAGGTTTCGCATTAGTTAAAACATGGAAGTGGGATTTAAACTTACAGATAACTAATTCTAAACCTCTGCTCTTTTGAATACATTCTTCTGCCATGTGCATTAGCAGCAAAATTGACAGAAGGTATTTTATCTTGTCTGGGTATTGCTAGCAATCAGACATCTGGAAAATACTGTTTTCCTACTAAGTCTATCATCACCCTCACTTTCAGTTCTTTGTAGATAAATTTCCAAGAAAACATTTGAACTATTTTACCTACTTCAGTGACTCACTCCAGGGTACCCTGTACAACAATCTGCACTAATCTTGCTGCAAACTATTCTCAACAACTGACTTTGCAACAATGGCACTGACTGACCATGACTGAAGATCTGTTTTCACAGACCATGGCTGAAGATCAAGACCTTTTGCACTCTCATCCCATTATCATATAAAGAACAAATCTTTAACATATATTCTGACAGTGTTCCAGGCCTTCTTGTCTCACCAATATTTTTACACTCGCCGAGTTCGAGTCTATTATAATTCTTCCCATCTGGAAAGGCTTCCCTTTAATTTTTCCTCTGAGACCTTATCTCTTCTTCAATGTCTGGCTCGAGTCCTCCGTGATTTTTTCACCAGCAGAATTTAGTGAATTCCATTATTCCTCATGAGAATATACCCTGTTCTGTGCAATTTGTACAGAATCTTGTGCAATCGTCTGTTGCTTGCCTTGGTTTCCTGTCTGTTCCTCCTGACTTGGAATGTAAAGCACACACTTTTTGAAAGCAGCTTCCTGCCTGACACTTGCGTGAACCCCAACACAGTAATTATCGCTCAGGGAAGTATTGGAAGCGTCCAATAAACAGCCCTCTACCAGTTTACGCTTTGCTTTATTTTACTCAGTTCTTAATAATTGCAGATAACTTATATCTGTGCTTTTCTCCTTTATTCACACTTAAATTGCAACTTTCCAGATGACACCCCCACTTCATTCTACAAAGTTGCTGAGGTCACTGGTGATGTTTTATTTACTCTCAGATAACACCAAAATGCTCAAAGCATTTACTTCCATGTTTCACTGCACAAAAATGAGTAAATATCTGACTATCCTTTAAGTTATGGTTGAAAGATGATCAATTATGAGTAATTATGAATATCTAATTTTTCATTTTATAAAGGTATTTTTAAGTAATCATAGAGAAGAGAAATGAATTTTTTTTAAAGAATGCCCAAGGATTATGCTAACAAAACAAGTCAAAAGAAGAAAGACAGGTACCAGATGACCTCTCTCATAAGTGGAATGTGAATACACAAAACAAAGGCACAGATGAAACATAACCAACCCTGAAACATTTGCAACAGAACTGAGGTGACCAGTAGGGAAGGGGGCGGGTGGGGGCCAATGGTGATGGAGCCCACTGGATGATGGGGGAAAGAATGCTTGGTGATGTGGTGGAGGGCAGGGAGTGTTGAAATGTATCTCTAAGAAATGGAAAACCTATACACAGGAAATTATTTTAATGTGTAGAATAGATAGTACAATAACAAATAAGTTTAAAAGAAAAAAAAGAATGCCCAAGATGAGAGTGGGTATTTGTTGATGCCTACTTAGGACCCTGCTTCTTTTATGCAAGCACCCTAGTTTTCCCCGCAATCTTTATGCTTCCTACATCATTCATGCAATTTCAATGAAGTTAAACATCTCATTTTCTAGCTCCTGGTAGGGCCTGGGATGATTGAAAAAGCCAATCAACACATTCCCTGCTCTTGGATACCATGACTGGGTCAAGCTGGGCAGAATTAAGGTAATCCAGTGAAATTCAGGATTCTCTTCTGGAAACCTCGAACAGACATATTCCCTTATTTTGACTTTAAACTAAGAAAAGCATGGGTCTAATTTTAAGCCCCTAAGTAATGGCATCCTCTAGGAAATCTAGCATTTCAGAAATCATAATCTGAGCTCCTTTTCAGGAATGAGTCAATGGGAAAAAAAAAATACAGAGGTGGAGTTTACCTTCCCCGTTTGAACTTTATATTTATGAAAGCAAAAATGTTCCATTTTTATCTACCCAAAGTATGAGATGCTTTCTAGTTTGCAAACATCTTAGCTGGCAAAGACGTCTATGCCAGCATATCACATACACCACTGTCACTAGTCTAGAGTAAAGCATTTTTCAGGTCATCTGGAGGATCGCAGGAATAAGAGAAATACAACCAGAATTTACTGTTATTTTAAAAATTTATTATTCCTGAGTTGTGCAGGAAAAATATAGATTTTAAAGAATAAGGCTAAACTACAAAAAAAGAAATTAATCACTTTCAGAAAGGAAATTTTTCCTCTTTCAAGAGATGAAGCTTTTAAATAATTCCTTTTGTAGGCAAGTGATAGATACAAAATATGACATTCAGTGGTAGGTATAATGGTTGCTTTTACACATAAAATGCTGCTTTCATTTAAATTGTTGATAGAAAAGGCAAAAGCATTTAACCTCAGATAAAATGCTTGCTCACTATATCACAATATTTGTTATCATCTGCATAAATGCCTTCATGTTGTACCTGTAATAATCTTAATGATAAACATTAAATTTTCAGATGTTGTGTCTTGATTCATCTCTAAGGAAGTAATGAAAATGTCTGAATAGCAGAGATAAAACTTTAAGATAAAGTCAATGGATATTTGAATATTGAATTGGGTGGAAATTAATTTTCTGATATAGTTTCTTTAAAGAATTTTTCCTCAACTTTAAAATTCCTGAATTTATGTTATAATATTCACATCTTTAATATATACTTTTGGCATCTATAGCAGGTGCTTTAAAAATGTATATTTTTAGCATTTTCATAAATGACCTAGTCAATTAGTAGAGGAAATATGTCGCTTCCAAAAGCAAAAAACAAACAAACAAAGTGATGTATAGATGATTATGATGAAAAGATCAAGTCAATAACCATCACTGAAAGGTACTTTCACTTTCTCCTAACAGCGTAAAATTCACAAAACTGAAATCATGATTATGAATTAAGCCATAGTACTAATTTGTTATTCTTTCATTATTTGGTTTAAGTATAATAAGGATCAGAGAATTTTGACTTTTCATATTAGAATACTTAAGTTGTAATTTTTCACTCCTCTTATATAGCATACGAAATGTTTTGATTTAATGATTATCAAATAGTTTTCTTATTTCTACCCAACTGTCTTTGAGAAAATAAAATGCGGTGCCACGTCTTTAAAAAAGCACATTTAATATCGAACCCCTACAATTTGAACCAATTTATCTAAAGCCACATTTCTTAGAATAGTGCCTGCATGTGTATTAGACTTGGCTTTGTTCATAAACACAGAAGCTAATCAGATAAGATTTTTATTCCCAAGATATACATTCAGAAAGTCTAAATATTCAATGAAATGAGAGTATTGCTTCTGTCAACAATGCCAATCATTTTTGTCCTTTAATGATTAGAGCACTTTACAAGCCAACTAAAAAAAAGTTTTTTAAAGAGCAGTCAGAAAGGAAGATGAGAAGGCAGGCAGGTGGGAAGAGGAAGGAGGAAGAAGCATTCATTGATATTATTTAGTAGTTCATCATGTTTGCTCCCCTGGCCCCGGGATGTGAACCGGGATCCTTGGGATGTGTGTGGACTGTGCCGGCCAAAGGCGGCGGAAGGAACCAACTACCACTCCACCGGGGAGTGCCAACAATTAAAAAATGTAAAGAGTCTGTACCAGGACATAAAGATATACAAACACACCCACACGCTCCAATAGGATTCAAACATTTCGTTCTTAATTTTCCCAAGTTTCTGGGTGGTGGTGGTTGTTTTTTTTCCATTCTGAAAGAAAGATCTGTTGAAGTTTTTCCCATCACTCAAGAGTGGTCAGATTACAAAATTATTCTCACCCCTTGTTTAATATGAGCAGTTTGGCTATAACTAAGGTCTCACTTCAAATTGTATTATGCCAACAGGAACTAGAATAAGACCCGGGGATATATAGTTTCAGGGGCGTTTGATTAACAGAGAAGCGTAAAGACGATGGAAGCCTCCACACCGCGCGCTCCCCGGCCCCAGGGGGGACTCTGTGCCACGTACCCATCTAAGCACTTTTAAAAGCTGCTGGGGAATCACAGCAGGTCGGGCTGAGGCCAAGACTGGTTAAACCACCTGCCCCAACTGATGGACTCGACGTTGAGTCGCTCTTAGCACTGACTAGCTGACAACTTGTCAACGACATAACCTCCAAGAATTAGTGCCAGTACGATGATCTAAACACTCATGGGGACAGTACGTGGAGCCATGGAGTCACGTACCCTGATTTTTAAAATATTTATAATATTTAAAATATTTAAAATTTAAATATTTAAAATATTTATAATTTATACTGTGAAATCTAGTCACACTCATAAAGGAGTTAAAGTTACTTAAAACACCTCATACACACGCATAGTTGAAATACACACACAGATACATAGAGACAGTCCAGATAATGCCATAAAGGCAGAGACCTGGACACATTTTAATCGCCAAAATCTAGTGACAAGCAGAGCCCACAATGAAGTAGGAGCAGTAAGTGAACAACCGGATTGCAGCAACTGCAAGGAAATGTAACAGGGGAGGGAGAGGTCCTGATCATGGGGAAAAAAGAAAGAAGAAAGAAAAAAGGAAGGAAGGAAGGAAGGAAGGAAAGAAGGGAGGGAGGGAGGGAGGGAGGGAGGAAGGAAGGAAGGAAGG